>QXVX01010686.1:37448-102388 GCA_013436065.1 Halocynthia aurantium | reverse complement strand
TGGAATGAGTGGAATTGTGTTACTATAAAAGAAACACTGATTATTGCAGTGGCAAAAAATACAGTTGGGTTTCAGCCTTAAACTATTTAATTCAAGATGAAGTCTAATAGGTAGTACAGATATGGAGTCATATACCACAGGTACTACCTAAAGAGGTGAGAAAGAGTTTATCTACCTTACTTTCGGATGGTTGTACCCGCGGTTTTGTATAAAAAAATAAAGTTTGCGGGTTATCCTACAGACCTACACGAACTCAGTTCGAGGATGAAATTACAACAATATACAGCAAATGAAATCCTCGTGAGAGATATATGGAATAGCATGCACAGCATTCACATGTATCTAAGTGGCAGCCTCTCGCGAACACCGATTAAAAACAATTACGGTTAAGGTAATCTTTCCCTACATAATTCAAATACAGCAAGGTCCCGCTTATTGCGGTTTCGCTTGATGCGGAATTCGCTTTACACAATTTTTTTATTGTGACCATGTTCCAATTATATGCGGAATAATTTCACTTCTCGCGGATTATGTATTGTTTCCAAAAAAAATGTTCGCGCCAAATTGAGGGAAACGCCGCAGACGCAACAGTTCGCACCAAATGTAGGGCAACGCCGCAGACGAAACAGTTATTCGCTAGCTGCCATCCCATGCGCATCGTTCGCTCGTGTTTCTACATTGTTCAAACCATTTATAGAGTTTATAACATAACCCTATTAAGAATGAGTGGTAAACGAAAATGTGAATCTACCACTGCTAGTTTGAAACTGAAGAGAAAGGCCATTTCATTAGAACAAAAACTTGAAATAATTAATAAATATGAAGCTGTTGCTACGAAGCCCAAAATAGGTCGCGATTACTCAATGAAGGATTTAGTGCAGTTTTTGCTTATCGCGCGTTTTTGCGGAGTTCTGCATAATTGTGTACAATTCTAGTTTTCATGTATCGTTCTATATTTTTATACTGTACTCGATTAGTGCAGACGGGTGTGCACAGATTCTAAGACTTGGTATCATGAATGGATTATCAATTTCTAAACAAAAGTGAAGATTTATACTAAAACATAGCTTGTCCATCCTTGCTTTGTATTTTACTGTAACCAGATCGATTGGATTTCATGTAGTGTTTTTGTTCTTTTGAACGCAACGGAGCGTTCACTTTTTTAACCGAAGGCTTAGAACTGTGTGAATTCGTTTGGTACTTATGCGAACACTTGAGACGATATGATAGCTATACAAAACTTAATCAGTAATTATTATTCTAACGTTGTAGCTCAGACATATTCCGGAATATATAGTGATATCATTACAATGTACTGTATTGATCAATACCGGATGTAGCTTACTATGTCGTTCAGCTGTACTAAACCGTAATGCAGACTAGTCAGTGCTACGTGTAAGTTTTATACTATACAGCGCGTGGAATTGTTTTACTTCATGTTTCGGTATTCAGTGCTCACCAGGGTTGTTAGATCTACGCTATATGCAGTAAGAATCACTAGAGGTTGCCGTGTTTAATCGTTTGTGGAACACCTAGTAATTGTACAATCTCAGCAGTTTGAGATGGTCGATGTGGAAGACATAATCAATCAGGAAATGAACTCAGTATTCAAACGCTCCTACCTTATGGTCACAAGCTTGTACTTGCTACTGGATGTAAGTACGTTTAAGTAAGTTAAGATACTCAATCGCGATGGTTGTAGATATTCAATGGCACCAGGTATTTTATAGCGTCTGTCTTTGTCCCATTAGCCTTATATTAAAAAAGTATATTTCTGATTTCAATTTATGATTATGTAATGAGAATGAATTTCCCTATGTAAAATATTTCTTATATTATATGATATATGATTTAGTACTTACTGTATTTGTATATAATATACTACAGGGGGGCCTAAAATTGCCCTATCGGGAAGGGATCTATTGGGGATCAATCTTCTACCCGAATGATAATTCATTTTAAATTTTTACAACAGACGATTTCGGCACCTCAAGTGATGATAGTAATGTTTCTCGCTCCCCCGAAGACCGCTTTTGATTACAACCCTCATGCGGTTAACGCTGCAACGATAACAGTGGATGTTAGTGGCTTTTATCATTACGTGTTAAGTGTTCTAATTCGCATAGTGTAGTCTTGTGCAAAACTGAAAGCTCTTGATTATAGTTTTGAAAAAACTTTTTCTCAAGTGGGAGCTGACCGGTTCGAAGAGATGGATACCAAGTTTTTTGCAGTCAATATTTTTTGTTGGTTGGTTACTTGGGACAATTACTATTGGACAGCTTTCTGATAAATTCGGAAGAAGAAGTGTTGGATTGAAAGGTTTTAAAAATTGTAGTAGCGTTTTTCGTTTATATAGTTCGTCGGCCTGGTCAAATTATATATATTTGCTCTATCTATTTAGTATATACGGTCATGTTCGCCTCTGCCTTTACATTGGGCGCAACGCAGACCTGGCAGCAAATGGCGATTTGTCGTTTTGTGACCGGTATCACAGTGGGTGGGTTGAGCGTTCTACATCCAGTCATGATACAAGAAATATCTGCAGCTAGCGTATGGGTTTTCAACGGTAAGAGCACACCGGATTAAGGAAGCACATAAAACAGAATAAGCGCTGATAATGTATTATTTCTTAATTCATATTGTTTTTTATTACTTTTTCAGGCGCAGTAATGGGTGTTGCATTTACACTGAATATGTTGCTTTTGTTACTGTTTGCCTACTTTATACCGGATTGGAGAAAATTATGTTTTGCTTGTACTTTACCAGGTGTATTTGGATATCTGTTTTATTTGTAAGTATCATTCATATATTGTGACTTTAGAGTATACTCTTTTGCGCGATAGGTTTTCGCTGTTATCGCATAAGCTATTTTAGTAACCTACCCTGTCATGAAATAGGTAAAGAGTGTTCACAAAATGTGAGTGTTAAAAATAGATCCGTTTCACTATAAATACTTTCAATGTTGGGATTCAACTGGTCCTTGCAAATCGGTTACTAAAATTACGGGAAAACACAAGCTAGTTAATGGATGTTATTACCGAATTAACAATTGAATTGGCTTCTAGATTACGCAACCAGTTCACTACGTAGATATAAATATATTCCCGTCTAACAACTTGAGCACAATCCAAAGTAAGGAAGATCGATATAAATATATAAAATGCATTATCTGGTTTATGTGTTTCGTTAGATTAATTCCAGAATCTCCAAGGTGGTTGCACTCACAAGGAAGAATGAAAGATGTGGAGGACGTTCTAAGACTGTTAAGCAAACGAAATGGGAGTGATAGGACTGGTAAGAAATTTGTATACATCACATCTTATATTTATAATAATTTTCTCACTGACGTGTATAAACACTTCGGATATACAGTACTCAGATTTCCTGACACCAGGACCTTAGATAGCTAAAGTGGTACAAGGTACGGTTGTAATGTACTCCAGAAACATTGCATAGTTGCTTCATAAAGGTTGTTTAACACAGTGGAATTGAATTATTTGCGGAGACACAAAATTGTACCCTCGGAGCAAATAAAGCTTGCGGCACTGCCTGATTCCCATGTTGGGAACCACAGAAACTAAACACAAAAAATAAACGTGCTAGAAAATCCTAGTTAATGCCCTGAATGTCAATGCAACTCATTTAAATTTCCATTCTATTTTTACAGTGTTCAAGCGATTAAATAAACAAGAAAACACATCTTCACCTTCAAAAGAGAGAACAAGGCAGGCAACGTATTCCATCCTAGATTTATTCAGATATCCCGTTTTGCGGTATAGGTCTGCAGCACTTGGCTTGCAATGGTAAATAAAACTTTCTTCGACCAGTACTGTAAATAAGAAAATATATTCATTTTACAACGTTGTACAAATATTCCAAGATGCCGTACTTAAATAAATTAAGTGATTTCTCTTTCCAGGTTCACAGCAAGCTTTGTCTATTACTGCGTCACACTCGGAGCAGGAGCCTTCAGCCCAAACTTTTATCTTGCCTACGCACTGTCAGCCATCAGTCAGTTACCAGCCATCCCTTTGTGCATTTACCTAATGGAAAAGAAATGGTACGATCTAGCAAACGAGATTGCATTAAATAATATTATATAGTAATCTAATATAAATGAATTTATTGTTCTAGGTGCGGCCGTAGGAGAACTCAAGCGGGGTGTATGATGATCACTGCATTTAGTACTTTTCTAATCTATGTTTTACCTAATACGCCAGGTAAAAAGAATTATTTCCTTGTTTAGGGTACGAGAGAGGATGTAGGCTATATATTGCACCAAGTACCAAGAACATCTTACAAGAAAAATTAGGAAATTTATAGAGAATATACACATTTTTTCCAGAAAATGCCTCCAATCGCCTATTTCTTTCTATGCTAGCAAAGATAGGGACTTACGGCTGCTTTCGAGTAGTGTACGTTTATACTTCAGAACTGTATCCAACAGTAGTGAGAAATGTTGGATTGGGAAGTATGTCAACGTGTGCCAGAGTGGGAAGCATGCTAGCACCATTCGTGGCCAACTACACTGTAAGAATATTAACTTTAAATATTTGAACTATATCACAATATACATTCTACAACTGGCTCCCTTTCAGGTGGAAACTGGTTCTCAGCTACCTTTCCTTATTCACGGTGGGTTTTGCAGCCTCTCTGGTGTAATAGCTTTGATTCTCCCAGAAACAAGAGGAAAAAAAATCATTAACACAATTGAAGATGCCGTTCAGCAAGAATGTGAAATAATAACAGCGCCAGAATCTAACGACCTGTTGTAACTTTACACATAAAGCTTTTTTTATATATTTATATTTATTCTGTGCTACTTGAATATNGTTGTTCAAGAGGCATGACCCAAAAGTCGTGTTTATTCTGGAGTAATGTGGTTTGTGTGGCGTTTTATTAAATTTTGTATGTCAGTACTAAGATAAGAAAATATATTCGAAACAATGCAAAAAAATGTTCCGTGCAGTGCATATTCCTAGTGAGATAAATCTGATAAATAATAGCATCGGGTAATACTAATCATGGGTAAAATTTACTTAAATATAGAAAATACAAGGGAAATGGGTGAGAGAGAGAAATGCGCTTAAACTATCAAGGTACAGGGCTTGTCGAAAAATAGCTGCGCGCTATGCTTCATCACGCCGTAATCACCGAGAAAATATTCCCCTGGGTGAATTTCTCCCATGTCTGGCATTCTATGGTTAACTACAGTATCTCTCACAATTCATTCTGTAGTTCGACTAGTCGGGCAAGGGATTCATTTCGTTGTATAGCACTATTTTACTGAACTTCAGTTAGATATACATAGTTTTCATTTACTTCATCAAATTTTGCTTGAATGGAAACTATGTACTATATCTATCTGGTATGTAGTATAATAAGTAGAAGCTCTATTACTTTAACAATAGTGAACCTGTATCCTACTTGAGCGAAATTGGTACCAGAGCATACAGAGGAAATGTGACGTAACCTGTTAATTTCCTTTAGGCTATGAAAACGAGCAGATCGATATATGATTTTACTGTACCAGTCTACGTACAACGTTCGCGCAATATGAATTAGTATTGCGTTGCAGCAACAAGTAGTTTCTGACCAACATTAACAGGATAAACTTCCACAAATAGCAAAGGAATGGTAATACTACATCAGCTACAATGACAGAAATTACGAGTATTATAAATCAGGAGATGAATGGTGTATGCAAACGGTTTTATTTCATGGTCATGTCAGGTTATATATTGCTGGAGGTAAGTTACAACTGACTTGTTATTTTTGGAGTACTTTATAGGTTAAAAGCCTCGTCTTATGGTCAAAAATATTAGGCACTGCTAACTAATATTGTACCAAAACACTGATATTATATATATTATACTACATCACAAGTTATTTGCTTCTAATGCATTTCAGATAGTTCAGACTTCACAAGTTTTCTTGATCACGTTTATAGCTCCACCACGTTCCGCATTTGACTACAATCCCAATGCTAACAACGCCCAAACTATCATTACAGAGGTATGTATAACAGAATTTCCCCTCAGTGATGAATTTCAGCAGTTCAGTGGCTGATTGGGATAGCAGATTGGTAGATTCAAACTGTTGCATGATATATATAATACTTGGAATATACTTTTTGAATCAAACATAATCAAGCATATAATCTCTATTAATGAAAACTTTGAAATGGTTTTCAGTGGAATATTACGGAGTCGAATAACTGGATAATAGGCTTCCTACAGTCTATACACTTTGTTGGTTTCATGATTGGAACCGTTCTTTTTGGTCAGTTATCTGACAAATACGGACGGAAAGGAATAAGCTGGAAAAGTAAGATTACTTTATTCTAATTCAAACTCACTTTTATAAAATATTATTTCAGATATTTACCTAAGTATATCATAATAATTACATGTTTTTCGCAGTATATACTCTACTAATGGTCGGTTCCCTTGCGTCGGGATTTTGCCAAAACTGGCAACAATTGACGATAACCAGAATAATTACAGGACTGGCCATTGGAGGCCTAAGCGTTGTTGATACAGTTTTATTACAAGAAATGTCTGCAAGAAATATGTGGGTAGTAAATGGTGAGTGAGCTAAACTTATTAAGCCTAAAAGGCGGGTTTTTAAAAATTGGATTATGTATTAATGGTATCCTGGATATGATATGGATATTGAAACCCATTTGTAAAGAGTTATTTACTTTTCGTTAAGTTTATGTTATATAAAAATTTCACATGATATAAGTCATTATTGTTTTATCATAAGAATGCCTGAACTAGCTTGGCAGGACCTGAAGCGTTGACTGACCAAAGTGAACTAATTTAACGCTCAAAATTGTTTCAAAATCATCCATAATCATATTTCATAATTATGATCATATACAGGTGCAGCAAGCAACATTATAGTATCCGTTGCGCAGTTCGTTGCATTGTTACTTTCCTATTACATACCGAACTGGCGAACGTTCTGCTTGGTGGTAACAATTGCAGGTTTACCGGCTTATCTGTTTTACTTGTGAGTAAGATTTTAATTTTTTTGTTATCTAATTCATTGAGGAAGTGGAATCAGGATGAGAATTTACTTTCATTGAACGATTTAGGATACTTCCAGAATCCCCAAGATGGTTGGTTACTAAGGGCAGAAATAAGGAAGCAAAAAAATCGGTTCAGTTCATCGCTCGAATGAATGGAAGTAATCAAACAAGTAGGCTGCTTATAATAATCCTTATGATAATGCCGAATGCATGGAAGGAAAGGAAAGTTGCATGAAAATTCTAACAAACGATTGACTGTTTTATAACAAACGTTAGATACGTTTACAAAAGTTATTTTCAAAGCTTTCAGGCCATAACAAAGGGACAGGTGGGAAACTTAACTCATGTCACGATTTTGACGATTTGACGTCAGGATTATATACCACGATATATCACTACATGTAAATGTGTCTATATACATACATAAATATTTTAACAGTGTATTCTTACAGAATATGAGCTACTAGAAACAGACAGTATACGAGAAGATTTCGATTTACCTAAACCAGATGTGAAAAATTCAATACTTGACATCGTAAGATTTCCTGTACTTCGCTACAGAGCCCTGATACTAAGCTTTCAGTGGTAAGTATGCAACATGATTACACTCACAAACGATTCGAAACAATAATAATGTCTGTTTGTTTAAAGATTAGTACAATTCATAGATATGGTTACAGTAGGTTACAGTTGGTTAAATAATATATATTTCGTTTTTGCCATTGATGTTTTAAATAGCATAAAATAACCTACATAGCCACATATACAGTGGCGTACCTACGAAATATAGCACTCAAATTTCGTCCCTACCGAAACATATCGGGCGTCCAAGATCAGTTTACCATGATGTCAACACAAAAATAAATCCCAGCTCGTTTATCTTTCAATCAACAAATTCCGTGGCATTACATGTAAATTACAACAAACTGCGCCTTACATGCTTTTACTTTTGTCATTCTTGTGCACCTGTTACATATTGGGTATATAGTGTAAATAGTATGTCTACTATACAAGCCCGTATATACAATCAACTGAGAAGACACTTAATCAGGTAAATCAAAGTCTTGCATTGAAACATTTACAGGTTCTCCACAAGTTTTATCTACTATTGTATCACACTGGGTGCTGGGTCATTCAGCCCCAATTTCTATCTTGCTTTTGCACTTTCAACTCTCAGCCAATTGCCTGTGATTCCACTCTATCTTTACCTAATGGAACGAAAATGGTGAGTTTATTTTATACTATCTGTGTTGTGATCAGTTCTAAATTCAAGTCGCAGTCGACAATATATGTGAGCTATATATAATATATTCGTGTGTTATAGGTGCGGACGAAGAGGCACATTAACAGTGTTGACTTCCCTCACTGCCGTTGGTTTATTCGGCATCTATATTCTACCGCAAACTAAAGGTAATATCATCATATACAATGCATCACTATTACCGTTACTCCAACAACGGGAAGTCGAATTATAGCCTACATATCGTTTAATACGTTAGGGTAAGAGCCACTAAATTATTCAAAGTAAAAGAAATTACGTAAGACCAATTATATAGAAGCATAAAAAATACGGCAACGTACTCGATCAATTGTAATTGAATAGTTTCAGTTGAATAGACATAGATCTTCGTATTCAACGACTAAAAATGGCAAGATCAAAATCTGTCCATCCATGGTATATTTGGAGGCTTTTACTCTTAAGAAACCACATGATTCAGGTTTACTGCTCCTATTTCACGACTGTTCTGAGCTTCAGTATATGGCACGTATGTTTTTGCGATCTAAGTTAACCTAATCACATTAATGGATTTTTTTTGTACAGACAACGAGTGGATGAGATTGATTTTGTCGATGGTCGGAAAGATTGGCGCATCTGGTTGGTTCACATTAATCTACGTCTACACAGCCGAATTATTTCCTACAGTCGTCCGTAACGCGGGTTTAGGTAGCATGTCTACCATAGCGAGAATAGGAAGCATGACAGCACCTTTCCTGGCAAACTATACTGTAAGAATCTATACATGACTTCTTATAAGTTTCTAGACAAAAGTTCGGAGGTTAAGATCGAAATAATATTCCAATAAATCGATATTCATCATTCATATTCAATCCCAGACCATGAGGACTCGAATAATATAGGCTACATTACACTATCGTAACCATAACTTCAGAGCACTTGTTTTAAACATTTATTTATTCTGGTAATTGTTAGGTGACATCCGGATCAGCTCTTCCGTTTCTAGTTTACGGGACACTGAGCGGAATCGCAGGAGTTACAGGTCTGGTGCTTCCAGAAACCAGAGGAAAAGAAATTATCAACACGATAGAGGATGCTTACCAGCAAGAGAAGGATGAAACACAAATAGAGGGCCTAGTGGAGTCTGCTCATGATAAACAAAGGAAATATAGAAGCAGCAAAAACATTTATTGATTTTTCCTACCATAGTAATATTGTTAACAAATGCCAAATATTATATCAACGCATAATAAAATTGACACTGTGCTAGATCTAAGAAATAAATAACGACCATGTTAGGTGGATGCTAGTAGGGGATCATGCGCGTATCCTGACACCTGGTAATATATGAAAGATTAAGGTATGTCTTCAATAATTCTGTAGCGGCTGTAGCTCCTAATGGATTTTATATAAATTGTTGACGAATATCCAGCGAGCTACATTTTTTTCCTATCTGCCAGGTTATCATGAAAGTTTAACATATATTTACACATATATAATTATTTTTAATTGTTAACATGCCCTTATCGATGACCACTGCTAGATGCTAATTAGGTCAGGCGCTAATGGTAATTATATTGCTAGACTTAGACAATGTGTGAGGCGTGATAAACGGAACTCCATCGAACTACGAGATATTTAACTTGATAAAGAACCAAAATAAATAAGAAGTGTATATCCTGCCCATGTAGTATAGTACTGACGTGGATACGTAAGAGCCACACAAGCCAAAACAAATACATGTGTAACAAAAAGGTGAAAAGAATATTGTGCTTCAGAAGCCTATAGTCCTATGATCAACAGATAGTTTGGTTGGAACAGGAGTCTTCAAACTTTTCAGTTGATTTACCTATTGATCTTTTTGAGTGATCAAATTGATATGATTTAAAATAATGGAGAAATGCTACAGTTCTACAAACAACAAACTATAAATTAACAATTTCACCCAGGTTGCTAGTGTTGTTCTCGTACCCTAGCTTGATGAGTTTGTGCCCCTAGGGCCTAGGGTGTTACCCACAGATCACAGGATCTATATTGTACCTTACATGTAACTCCTCCATAAACCAAACACAAATCAATTAGCTTATGGTAAATCAGATAGAACTTGAAGTTCGGTTTTCGGTTGCCACGAGTGTTACAGCTGCCGTTTGTGGTAAATGGAGAATAAGACAAACACTTAATGACTATTATAGCCAGAAAGGAACGATTTCATTCACACGCTCGAGTGGCGGTGATGCTACTTATTCTATACGCGGATACAATAGCTTCAGGCCATATGCGCAGACTACGTTGACTCACGTATTCGTTTGCTACACAGAGCAATACATCAACGGAAATGCTGTACGCATATAATGATGTCGCTATAACGCGGAGAACAGTGATCAATAATATTCAAACCAAATAATATGCTGTAGCTGCTAGGAAGAATTGTATGTGACATGTTATGTGGTTAAGTATCAGAGTATCGGTGAGATTCACATCAGACAGTTTGAGTAATCTAATCCTACTAATTACTTGATTAGCTAAGTAACTGGCTGATTCCATTCTAATCGTACGGTATTGCAGGCTTGTTTGGTTAGTTGAGATATTGACTTCAAATTGGACTGTCTTAGTGTGCATTCGACAAAGGCAGGATGGCCTCAGCCATCGACGAAATTATAAACAAGACAATGAATTCAGCCTGCAAACGATCCTACATACTGATTGTATTTCTATACATTCTTACTGAGGTAAATCAAGATTTTTGTACTGTATTCTGATAGAGAATTACAACCTTTCCCCAGAGAGAATTTCAGTATAAATTGGGTGCTAAATGGTAGATAAGTCGTGTTCTATCACAGTGGTAGGTACTTGTTTCGGCCTTCACGGTAGAAATACAATTATAAACCTATATTCTACTGCGTATTAATTTGATAGATACACGAATGATATTAGCGATGTAAAGAGTTGAATGGATAGAGTCATTTGAGTGTATAAATAGAATATATAGTCAAAACTTAGTATTCAGTATCTCATGTATAAGCGATGTGTTCACTGCGAAATGTTATTGCTCATTGAACAGCGAGTATTTCTGATGGGGAAGTTACAATCAAAATATTGTACTATATATAGTGTTACAGTACTATATTTAGCTGTACCACCGACTATACATCCATGTAAAATTTATATACAGTATGAACAACACTATGAAGAAGTTACTATTGTATATGTTTCTATTGTCAGACTATCCATGTACCACAAGTTCTACTGATTATGTTCATTGCACCACCAAGCACAGCATTTGACTACAACCCATACGCACGGAATGCTCAATCTATCATTACAGAGGTATAGTATAGCATGGAATAGCAGCAATAAGTTATGCATATCACATGCTCGTCGAGTCCCTTGTACCGGATTAATATTTCATAATGTACGTATTCCTTCAATTTCTACAGTGGGATTTGACCGAAGCCCGAAGCTGGATTCCGGGTATGTTACAGGCCATCTTTTTCGCTGGTTTTATGGTTGGAACAATAATTTTCGGACAATTATCAGACCGGTACGGACGAAAAAGCGTTAGCTGGAAATGTAGGTGGACCATTGAAGTTTACGAATATAAAATATCGAACGACCCTAATTTTAGATTTATTTCAAAACCACTGAGTTATAGGTTTAAATGGATTTTGGAAGCTTATTTATAGAATAAACTTTTTACATGCAGTATTCATCGGACTAATCGTCATATCAGCAGCTACAGCTTTCACACAGAACTGGCAGCAACTGACTGCTTGTCGGATAGTCGCCGGATTTATAATAGGCGGATTGGGAGTTATTAACAACGTTTGGCTACAGGAGATGTCGGCAGCGAATTTGTGGGTCGTCAACGGTATGAAAATAGGAATACTGTTTAATTATGTTTAAAAAAAACAAGGGCATTCCTCTCTTGACAACCAATCTCATGTCCAACTACCAACTCTATCTTCAGATATTGTTATATTGTCAACCGATGGGTGATCAAGTCCACGGAAGTTTGAAAAATTACCAAGTATAAGTTATAGTACCAGTTATAACGGTCGTAAATTGAGGAATCGTTAAACGATATGGTCGTTAAGTGAGGCGTGTCTGTAATTAGTTTCGCTTACAAATTCGGTAACAATCCGCTTTCTACAACTTATTTTTCTTTACTCCACTGCTATATATCAAGTTATTATTTATCCAATTTACTTTTTTATCAACATATAGGCGCAGTTGGAAGCTTATCGTTCACGATTAATTTACTCATGTTCGTACTGATTGGGTATCGGTTCCCGGACTGGCGAACGTTCTGTATCATAATGGCAGTAACCGGCTTGCCTGGCTTTATATTTTATTGGTAAGGAAAACAACCCCACGTTTTTGTTCGACTACAGTCTTTAAATCTAAATTTTTATTCACCTCATCCCGAACCAAGCCCGAAATCGTACCAAATTCGACCAATAACATTTAAAAGAGTGAAAAAATGATCAAATATCCATTTCTGATTTACTTTCTTCGTAACTTTTAACATATATTTTTAATATTAGCGTAGTCCCGGAGTCCCCGCGGTGGTTGTACTCACAGCAGAGATATAAGGAAGCTGAATGTTCCATTGCAAAGGTTAAAGGACTGAATGGAACCGAAACAGGTAAGCAAATGCGAATTCTGCGGAATAGAACTCCAGACAAATATTTATATTTCTGACCCAAACCATTCTGTTCAGAATACGAAACGTTACAGGAGGACGAAGAGAGAGTTGATTCTCCAAAGCCCAATAAAAAGAGCGTTAAAAACTCAATTCTGGACTTGATAAAATATCCAGTTCTTCGATATCGTGTTTTAATTTTAAGCGTGCAATGGTACGTATATTATATAAGGGAAAAACTCACGCGATATATATAATGACTATAATCATATAATACTATATAAATACTAAAATGTTTTGCAGGTTCACCACAAGTTTTATCTATTATTCTATCACGCTTGGAGCGGCATCTTTTAGTCCAAATTTCTATCTCGCCCTCACTATGTCAACGATAAGCCAATTACCATCCGTTCCTATCTATTGGTATTTTATGCAGAAGAAGTGGTAAGCAATCTTTTACTTATTCACTCCAGTAACCATTAATGTACAACACAATTGTATAAAAAGCAAAGCCATTATCTATATATGGAGTTAGTTATATGACACATGCAACCCCAGTATAGTTACTCGAACGATGTGAGCTATTTCTTTCGGATTTAAACTCTAAGGCCCTCAAATTATCCTCTTTCTTGATAAACAATTGATTTTGAGTTGGACCAGTCTTCCCCACTATTTTTATGTAATTGTTCCAATCTGTTTCAATATTTATAATATAAACTCAGAGATTTTTATTCCGGCTGGTAGTCAGCAAATACAAGTTTTTCATGCCTGTATATATTGTTGTCAGACATTTTAACACTTAAAATGGTATAACTGGTTTCAATCCTGCCTACTAATATATTAATGACGTGTTCCATGTCTATATTGTTCTACTAAGCGCCATTCAGTCAAACTAAACAGTTTATATTGTGAAGGTTTTAACTTACAATACAATACAATACAATACACCGTAATTTGAATCTTATGCTCTGGTTAACTTTTAAGTAGGTCTCACACATCCACTTCAGAAGTACTGTACACATATTCAACGAATAATTTAGATACGTGCTATTCCTACATTAGGCAGAACTAATATTTTCCATTAATAGAATATGGTCGTAAAATGTTAACGTGAAATTAAAACAGGTTAACTTTGAACTTTTATCGCCTCTTTAAGTCACCTCATAGTTTGTATATTACCACATGACATATAACGTCTATTAATATTTCAGGTGCGGACGAAGAAAAACACTTGCTGGACTGATGTTCTTAGGCGCTGTTGGTTTATTTATTATGTACATTGTACCGAATACAGAAGGTATGATGAAGTCTTATATTTTTACTGGAAAAGTTGGCCCAAAACTTTTTTAAAGGAAATTTGAACGAAAAATGACACTACGCAGACCAGATACATATCTAGTTCCTAGTTTTCATTTTACAGAAAATGCCTGGGTTCGCTTATCCATGTCAATGGTTTCAAAAATCAGTTCATCTGGCTGCTTCACGTTAATTTACGTTTTCACGCCAGAACTTTTCCCTACGGTCGTACGGAACGTGGGACTTGGTAGCATGTCTACTATTGCCAGATTCGGCAGCATGGCTGCACCATTTATGGCGACTTACACTGTGAGTGATTTTAATGAAGTGGTTTTCTGTATTTGTAATAATTTTAACAGTGGTGCATTGCTATAAATAAAAGCAGGGACAAAAAACAACAAAAACAGACAAAAACACCAACGGTAGTCTTTCAGCCCATATAGATAGGTTTCTGACCATGGTGGTTAAACCATGGCTTGTTAAGGGGTTGGCAATGGTATTAGGGGTGATTTCAATGGTTATGTATTCATCGCTAAGCCTCAGTGTATCATTGATATTTCTGATATATGCACCGGCATAACTCTCATAGGTTTATTTCAATTTTTAAATGCCATGTGTTCCTGAACAAATACACCATCGTTTTTTACAATAGTAGTCACTGTAGGGAGGATTTTAATTACAACGCTGTTAACCAAATATATACAGGTGAACTCCGGGTCGGACATCCCTTTTCTAGGCTACGGATTACTAAGCGGAATTGCCGGTGTATTAGCATTACTACTTCCTGAGACTAGAGGAAAAACAATTATCAACGAAATTGACGAAGCGTATTCTCAAGAAGATAGCGATGTAGACTGAACTATGATGCTAAACCCCAAGCTTGGGTTTAAGAACTCGAGTTGATTTTCCGAATAAAAAATCATATAGAAGTGATATGTTTTACGATGCATACAATGCATCCTAAAATAAGCAATATTTTCGTACGATAGTAAATTATAAAACTGTTTTTGGCAATTTATAACGAATAACATGACAGTATATTTTTGTTATATTGCTTTTGTTATGATATATGCGTTATATGTGATTAAATAGAGCAGTAGGAATCAGAATACCATTAAATACCAACGCATAGGCCAAAACCTTTAAGTAGGCAAATGATAAACCATAGTATACAAGTCATTGGTTCTCAACCTTTTTTGTCCCCGCTTTCACCAAATTTCAGAATGCCATGTTTTTTTTCTCGCCAATTCTTGAATATGCTGAGTATCCGATCAGTATTTAAACAGTTCGAATCTACTAAACTGTGATCCTAATTTCTCTACTGAAATTCTAAAATTTCTCGTACAAATACTTTTCATTCTTGCTCAAATAACATCCGCTCATTTGAGCCTAAAATCTATTTCGAATTTACCATAATCAATATAGTACGTTTCTCATCTGCAGCTGCAGTGAAAGAATATTTATTTCTCGCATCAGTGCAATCATTACGTCATTATTATCAAAATGAGAATGTTTTTATTACTTCAATGCAGACTTTGTACGGATCATGACTTTGAAATTTAAAAAATATAAAATATAAATGCAATAAAGAAATGCCTTTTAAAGCCAGTTATTTGCCTAGAATGAACGCTAGTACGACTCGAATATTTACTGTTATTTTAAACGTGCTAATTCATCGGCACTCCCGTATTTATTCATGGTAAATACTTTAATCAATTGATTCAAGTTAGATGCTGGAAGATTAGCTATGGCCACTGTCATTAGAAACGTTTTTCTTGGGCGAGCTCCACACCAGGTGCGATTCTAACGCAACGGACTGAGTTCTCTTACACGAAGTTCCAAAGTCAACAGTAAGACAATGAGATCGCTGGTTTAATCGTAAATCCGATCACGAATGGGTGAAATATATTTGTCTACGGAAAATATTATAATAACTCCCATATCGTAAATAAGAGAAAGTTCCGGTTTCAAAAATCCACTCGTTCTATTGAGCAAATAAGTTTTTATTGTGATGGGCAAAGTCTTCGTAGCAGTAGTTGCTTATCATTTTTTTCGTGTTATAAGCAATAAAGTTGGATTAACATTAGAGTTAGTTAGACGAAATCATTCAAAATACTTGTGAGTTAACATTATTAATTAACTGTAGACTTTTTAAGAGAGTAATATCATGGACAGATTAGGATCAACTCCAGAAAACATGCAGATCAAAAGATAACCAAAGTATAGAAATTTTATATCAGAGAGATCAATCCTTTTTCTAAGTTCATGACAGCAAATCATCTAACAAAAGTTTAAAAGACTTAAATCACTCATATTTTCTATGTTCTTTTACACGATGTTGTTTACTACTATTTATGTTTCTTAATTGTTCGTTCTTCAGAAGAATCTGGAATTTAAACTATCTTAAAGGGCAAAATTAACACAAGATAAAAAAATATATATACATTTGAGTGATAATGCATCCGGAACAGATGTATTGTACGAATTGCAGAGATCAATGTCCTCTACGAGATGTAACACTATGTGTATTATGCAATGAATTATTATGTGTGCCATGCGAACAATCGCATCCTTGCAGAAAACTCGGTTGCAAAATTCACGATTTCATAAATTTGTTTTCTGAAAAACGAGCAAGCGGAAGAAAATATTGTCTCAGTCACAATGGTGAGTTACAACTTACACAAACCTTACAGAACTTTGTACAGAACTTATTAAGAAGCTAATTTTACAACTATACTATGTGGATTGATTCAATTTTCACGTGACCCATTTTAAAGCATGTTCGAGAACTTGGATTTTTATTCATGCTTTTCTGTATAACAAAACATTTAAAAATATCAATGGATGATTTGAAGGAATAACTATTTTACAGATAAAGCAGTAACTCATTTTTGCCGGACTTGCTCTTTATCGTTTTGCGATGCATGCGCTGCTAACAGAGAACATGATTCTCACACTGTCGTTTTGTTACATTCGTATCTGCCACATATTCAGGAAGCATTGAAAGGGTGCCGGACTATGCTTCAGTGGAAAGGTATGCAGAATTCAAATAGGATTATATAGGTATAGTTATGAACCTATGCTGCAAGTAGTAAAATTCCATTATGCAATATTTTGCTTCCATCATTCATACTTAAAATCGATTTTTCAGAATAAATTATTATCATATGCACTATTCATAAAGTGATAATCTTTACTGCAAATTGTGTATTCATAATCCGTTTTTTAGCAAGTTATATGTGTCGCAATGAGTGTAGGGCGCAGGGTACTGGGGTCATGGAACGTTGGCTTGAGTTACAGCAAAAGTGTAACCTACAACGTTCTAGTAATCTGCACTACAGTAGATGCGTTACATCTCACAGGCCTCGATATAAATACGTTTTTTTGATGTTTTTCCAATAAATATATATATATATATATCAATATTCTGATTTATATTTATCATAATAACATAACATGACCACCAGAACGAGTAACTTTCGATTAGAGAAGGACCAGAGTAAATATTTATATTTTACGATATCAAAGTGATTGATCACAGAAGGTATGTTTATTCACTCATTTTCAGTAAGTTTCTAAATCCTTTGAATTTCTACCGTATTTACATTACAGAAAAACAAATATCACAGAGTGTTCACGAAATGTCGATGGCCTTGAAAAAATCCGAACACAGAAAAAACGAAATCAAACACAAGATCAAGGAGGCTTTGCACGACGTTACAATACAAGTATGGAAAACTTATACAAAGGGTCGATAACCCATCGTTCACTTACTCTGACTATGTACAACCTTAAGGACTAGGGTTCAGGCATTACTAGAACCACATGTAACTTCCTTTCGAATTTCTAAAAACATAATAATAAATAAGACTAAATGATTGATGGGGTTTTATGAACACAAACAAACATCCAGATAATCTACATCATACTATCGAAGCTCTAATTCTACATTAGATTTATAAATTTGAATTTATCCTACTAATAAATAATATGTTCGTTCCCAATTTCATTTCTTTAGTTCTTGGCTGCTATTAAAGAACGTGAGCGTTCGTTACACGAACAATTGAATTCTCTTTGCAACGAACAAAGCGAAGAACTGTATGGATGTCTAGAAAATGCCAATGTGATTTTGAGCGTTGTGCAACAAGCCAATCAAATGGTGACAAATAATATAATAGTCAACTCGGTCGTATTTCAGAAAGGATTTTTTGAAAAACTGGCATTTTTGAACAGGTTTGCAATATTTCAGATTACTTGGTTCAAAATCAAGTTATTAGTATCCGTTTTTTTCTATATTGAAACGTAAAAATTTAAGTTAGTTATGACAGACGGGGTACGGGCATACATTTTCTCTGATAGCTGTTAAATGGTATATATCTATTGGTGAGATTCGAATATGCTAGGAACCAGTTCTCTCATAATTTAAAGCCCTACTTTTTTTGGAATTGATAAATATATAGCTAATAATGAGAGGATATGGAAGAACTTTAATTTTAAAACAATTGAGGAACTTGTTCTGCGAACTAATGCAACTTCTCTTATATACCTTCGACGTATTTTCCTTGAGCTAAGTGATCAATTTCGAAGATGAATAGGTGATGATCGGATTTTAATACATACAGAACGGATATTACAAAAGTCATTGGAAGCTCGGATGCTACGGAACAATATGTTTACTTGAAGCCAGCAAAGCCCTCAACCAGGAAATCAGCGATTCAAAATCTTACTAACATTGGAATTATTCAACTTGAATCAAAGCAACCAGAAACGATTCCGGACGGACGCACCACGGGTACGTACTGAAAAATTATGAATGAATATCCTGACAAATACAAATGCCAAAATATACTCTAAAAAATCACACTGAGAACTATGTGAAGATTATCCACCTTTCCCCTGAATCACATTTCTCTAATTCTCAAGTTTTGAACGAGATGTTTCTGGATCTTCCATGATAAAATTTCTAAAAATCTTCAATAAGTACATAAAAATATAAACTGAAGGAAACATTGAATATGCGAGTGTGGAAGCCCCGGCTCAATGTCTAAAAAGTTTCCATAATAGTATAGTAAAAATCACCACCAACTATGATTTTAAAATAGCTAGAATCTATAACGCTCCGGAACACCATTCAAGAATCTCTCTTTCCATTTTTTTCATATTCGAACCTGATCTCTCTTATCTACTTCCTATCGCATCGCTAAGGCGTTTAAGCAATCAGTACATGGCTACTATTGACTAATTACGAAACGAAACCATGATTAAAAACACTAATCAATACTGATCACAACAATTTCTAAACGCTCCAGCAATTCTTCTACTATACAACTGACTCTATGTAAATAGTACAGATAATTCCAGTAAACTCAACTCTGACGCTCACACAACAAAATTAAGATTAAGGAACAATATGATTAATACTGAAAATTTCTACAGATAAATTTGACTGAATAGATCTGTATGTAATAAGGAATTATCCGAAACCCTCCTGAATATAAAATCATATCTAAACATGAAAAGAAATACTGTAGTTAAATATCAAACAAATATGCGTACAGCACTGATATTTAAATGAAGTGAAGTAAGTAGTTCAAATTTATCAGTTAACAGTGTAGCTAAACTTCCTCAAACATCTTACAAATTTTTTTATCGAGCAATAATGAATCTGCTTTCTCGTGACGTAAAATTCGAATGATGTACAGCAGGGATTTTTTCATCAGTACCGCTCTAATGCGCTCGCACATTTTTTTTCACTGTCTTTGGTTCCGTTGAAGTGACGTAATAAATGCTACGGTCACGGCTAGTTGTCAAGAATAGTACTGTGTCCAAATACAAACACACAGAAGTGTAAAAAAGTAATAAAGACTATTTAACTTTCCTTGTAGTACCGGGAAGTAATACTGGGTCTAATATCGATCCAGAAACTGGTTCAACAGGCTTCCACCGAGAATTTAATTTTATACAACGAATAGAAGTTGATTAAGATTTTCAATTTACTCAGAAACTAAAAACAACAGCTACATTGTCACCCGAGACAAAATCCTTCTACCATTCATGGGTCTGGAAGAACTGGCAGATGATATGAGCATTGGAGAAACAGATCCAGATTTTGGAGAATATTACATGTTAGACCGTTTAGTAAAGGTTCCATCTGAAACTCACCAAGCCCAAAGCGAAGTCAGTTATCTGCCTGATTGTAACACTGTCACTGAAGATATAAGTATTCTTAATGAGGTAAGACGCTTTAACAGGTAAATATCGAAAGTGTGTCAAAGGACACCAAGATAAGAACATTTTGTAAACTAAGCCCCCCGAAGTTACTACATTAGAAAAATGCAGAACAAATCAATCTAATGCGTGGCCTATTTAATGACTGTTTAGACAGAAATAACAGAGCCGAACGGGAAATCTCACGGCAAATCCAACTTCCTACGACATCTTCCTAAACGGTTATTGAAAATAAAGAATCCCCTCAATCGAAGCAAGCAAGAAAACAGACTAAAAACGAAATCTCCTGTACAGACTGACTCCAGTGAAACAGAATTACCATTGCGAAGTACAAATTCGACACCATCAGTTCACTTCTCTGATTATAATATAACCCATCATCAAGGTATAGCGAATACCATTCATCACACGAAAAAACATCCACCCTCGGTATACAGTCAAAAAAGCGTTTACCATCAGAATAAACCAAAAGTCCCAAATACTCGATATGCTCCCAGCAGACTGTCACAAGATGTCGCTGTCTTCGAAGATCTACGATCGCTTTATCCTTCGAAAGGTGATTAACATAAAATTCAAACCGTTGTTACTGCCAACATAATATTTGAGATGATATAGAATCATAGATTATAGAATATTCTTTTCAAAATATAATTAATATTCAACTATATGTAGAATGGAATATCATATCTCCTCCGACTGATCAAAGAGAGGACAATATAAATTACAGAAAAGGTAATATTATGTTATTGGACAAATATTCAACTATTCAAATGCTACAGCAATAATACTAACTACTAATAAGAGGTTAAGGTACATGGACGTCCACGTGGTGGTGGGGTGGTAAACGGGGAAGTACTCTGGAGCCAGTAGACGGTACCAAGTATCTTTGATAGTTCAATTCAATTCACACTCACAGATGTAATTTTTAGCAATATTTGTAAGCAGAAGTATATTCATTCGACCTTCCTAGTAGACGTTCATGCTAAGTTTCTCAACTAACATAAATTTTAGTTCTTAACTGACTATATTAAAGACACTGAGTTGCTATAAAAAGTTGAATTTGTTATTAAAATATTTGAAAAAAAGGCTTCAAATTCAAATTCAAATCTGCATGAAGATTAAAATGTGCTCTAACTGACCACAAATACTGTTTTTATATTATGCAGAACAACACATTTTGGAAGGGTACAATCAAAGTAAAGTGAGGCGACCAGTTATAAGAAGATCATCGAGTATAGGAGATCTCAATAACGAAATTAATAGAGTGAGGACTCAACTTTTTAATAACACAACAAGCAGGAAATTGTTGTTATTATATCGTCATATTTCTTTAATTCTTGAAGGAAAATATTTACCGGCCCCCTACAGCGCCTCCACGCAGACATACAATGTGGCCAGTTACTCCGCAAGACGACAAGGAAATATTTGTAAATTACACTTCAACTGACGACAATTACGGAACGTATCCTCGTCAAAAACGAGTCATAAACAGCAATAATTATAATAACAACCCAACCCGCTATCCACAAAGGAATTTCAATGATATTCGTAAAGTATTTGATCAGGGTATGACGACGCACACAAAAATGAAAGGTAACAGCTTTCTACAGGTTGTAAATCATCGTTTGATTTTCGCAGATTATATCTTTTTTTATGTGACGCAATCTTTTGACATATACTGTACACGACATCGTAGGTGGAGACTGATATCATACTTTTCCGATGGTATTCTGTATGAAAATTTATATAAAACTAAACTCCGGCTATATGAATTAGCTAAATCATGAAATGTAAATGGATATCGTGTTTAGACTTTGTTCCCTTCCCCAAAATGTCCCATTTTATAGATGCTGAAACAAAAAGGTTACTCAACCGGTAAATCAAATGAAATACTAATATCGCATAGAAAATACAGTTACTGTTATTTTTGGCAGACGTCACAGAAAAACGGAGGAATACAGAATATTTACAGATTGGCGAAAGACCCAGGAGCAACACACCGACTGTGAGAAAATTCGAGCATCGTCAAAAACAGAAAAGCATATTCGATAATGCAGCAGTAATGCAATCTGCATCAAGAAAGGCCGTGTTAGTCGTAGAACCGAACCGGAGAACGGTCGGAAATGTCGACGGAATTAAAGTCCACTTCAAATCTACTGCACTTTAACATGGGTTATTGTTGGGATTTGGAGAAAACACTATTTCTATCACTTTTTAAAATAATTCAATGTTTAATTTGAATTTTGAATATCAAATTCGAGTTGGTATTATCAAATTGTTTTAAATCTTCTAGTCCAATATTCATATTGGTGGCATTTATGAGATTCAAGCTCTGCTTCTTTTGCTATGTTCCACATTGACGAAGCACTTACTGTTATGCTGTATGTGTCGAAGTATTTTTTATATTCTTCAATTTATCTTTAATATGGGGTCTAAAGTCTGTCTGTTTGTCTCGAATCAGGGTTACCATTTCTTTTTATCAAATTTGGCACGGAGTTCCAGATGTATACCACAATAATGCATGGACAAAGAATTGAATGGGATGAAATCCTAATTAAAATCGTTCTATCTCCCCCTATCGACCAGTTGGTTCTGTTAGTCAATTAATAAATATTAATGATGTTTGATGAAAATAAATGAAACGAAACCGTTGAGGCCACAACTCAACACAACTACCCAGGTGTTCCATGTTTTCCTCCAAGTAAAGCCGTTTCCATCCTGTTACAGCTGCTAGGAATTTCCTTTGACGGCGGAAAAATTTAGTATACAGAGAGCCGTCAATCAATCATTTGCTAGTTGACGGTGTTTAGTTGCAGTGTACGGCAGCATTTTTAAATTAAATATTAATGTGGGAAAGACGTTTTGTAACTGTTTACTATTGTAATGGACCGTAAATATTGAAGCGAATGTATTTGTCATGAGATCTATGCATGAGAAATGAGAACTAAAGTCGAAATAACAATACATAAACCTAGACAGTAAGAATTTCTACAGCCCGAAAGTCGCAAACGATAATCGCTGCTGTCATAAACAATTCCACGGATCTTCCTAAATCTAGTAACTTAATGCCAATCTCCGTTCCGTATACCGGGATTTATACGATTACCCTTCCATTGCAGCCATCGAGTATACTATCCGATTACTATCGGCGGTTTTACTACAATCAACGCAAAATTGTCGATTTCACGGAAAGGATACTATTCCGCTCTGATACCAATTAAGGTGACGTATCCCCGGAGTTATATTCAAAAAATCTAGGTCGCGATAAATGTCGTAAATTTCCGTGGGAATACATGTACAATATAGGTACCGACTTTTTCAGCGGAAATCAATAGAATATAGACTCTCACTTATTGCTATACATATATATGAATTAGATTCTAGATTTCTTATTGAAGGTGTAATAGATTAAATGATCATTTATCCTCGATAAAACCGACTAGGAACAGGTAAAATGTTTCGGTAACGAACTGATAATCTGCAAATATGATTGAACTATCAGCAGTAGAACAATAAAGTA
This sequence comes from Halocynthia aurantium, assembly GCA_013436065.1. Lineage (NCBI taxonomy): Eukaryota > Metazoa > Chordata > Ascidiacea > Stolidobranchia > Pyuridae > Halocynthia > Halocynthia aurantium. Next base: position 78,429 of record QXVX01010686.1, on the reverse strand, counting down.
TCAAAATTACTTCTGATCCGAAGTGGGACAACCGCCCGTTCGTCATCCCCAGAGGACGCCCATACAAGACCCATGTTACAGTATGTAGGGTATCCTCTGAACCTAAATCTAGTCATGTGCCCACAGTAAGAACACATACTTCATATACTAGACGGTAGAAGTGCTTACTTTGATAAAGGCTGCGATTTTGTGGCTGTATGTGCTGCCTTTGTATAGTGTGTAATCCAAAACAAGATTATATATTGAGAAAATCGTTGTATAAACTATGTAGGAATGTCGTTGTTGTAAATCTCGGCTTTTAGACTTTCAATAAACTCTTCGTATCTAATTGACGGTTCGGGCCGGGTTGGGAAGGAATGCAGAACGTCAGCTGCTTATTACCGTACCCGGGGTAGCTCTCTTAAAAACCCCAAGCGTTCATTTATCTCAAATGTTAGGTCGAGCGGTTAATCCCGTAGGCACAAAGCCTCCATTCGTTTTTCATGTTCGACTGAGAGAAGAGACAAAGATTGAGTTTAATAATTCCACATCAGGTCACAAACAATGCTACGAAGGGGGCTATTATATGCAGACAAAACTATTCCAGAAGCGACCCCTTCGTATTATTAAAACTGGCTTACTTGCTCAAGGGTGTCGGCGGGGGAGACGGTTACGGCTTACACAGCCGTAAGTATGACGCGTGTAAATCCCACTTAATTCTTTTAGCAAGATTTGGATACGAAATCTAGGAAGGTTAAAAGCTAAAAAATATTTGGCGAGTTCGCAACCAAGGCGCGTCCCATTTCTGTGCCTTGAGGTACTTTCTACCCAACTTTTAGTGGACAGGGTGAGAAATGATAGCAGGGCGTAGATATAAGCCCCATGCACCCCAGGACCCACCACACATATTTCCATTACACGCAGGCGTTGAATTTTACTGGTACATGATCTTTCCATTACACCTGCACAATCTCTGGAACAAGTAATGTAGTAAGTACTGTCGAAAATCCATACTGCTGTAATTATTATCATGACTATTCGATTACCAACTCCGTACATACATGCTGAGCATTCTTTATTACCAAATTATTCAACAGATAGGAACGTACCTCATACGGATACGGTTTCAAGTTTTCAATTTACAAAGTTGTTTGAAACACAATCACTTATTAAACGATATCCAGACAGATCAGATCAAATCAATGCCACGTTGGCATACTTTGATTAACATGATGAACGTCCATGGCAACAGGTGTCGCTGCTGAAAAATTCATTTGCATGTTGTGACCATGAAGCCCATGACCCAAAGAAGAAAATGTGTTTGATAGATCAGCCCTGTTTGCGTTACCATAATCTGGATACGCGCCCCAATTATTATTTGTCCCAGCGGACATTGGTAAGGAGGATATAGTCGCTTCCTGGGGAGAGAAACGATGAGCTAATTCAGAGTGAGATGTGTTGTAAGAAGAATGGTGCGATGGCATCATTGAATTTCTTACATCATGCATATGACGTAGTCGTGACGTATCACCCACACTCCACGGAGCCGATTGCTGGGCGGCGGTTGGGAACTGATTCGAATGTGGATCGAAGCCATTTATGTGAGGAGGAAAACTCCCTGCTTCGCTTCCGACGTATGACGGTAAAGATGATGCAGATTCTCCTGGATGCATTGAAGAAGTGGACCTCATGCCGGGAAATCCTAACCGGGAAGCCATGAAAATATCACTTGTTGTTCCGTGCTGTTTGTGCAAGATTTGCTGCTTCAACATTTTTTTGCATTTCGATCGTCTGTTTTGGAACCAGATCTTTACCTGAATAGGAAAGAAGTATATTGTGGAGTTTGCGGTGTGTATTTAGCTCATAATATGGATCAGATGAGTTACATATTTTCTGCAAAATCTCCTATAAGAACTTCATCTCATTTATGTCAAGATTTACTGGATTTCAATCTCATTAGAAGTATTGTAATAGAGCATTTATTTATTACATCCGCTCCTATTGTCTGCTTCCAGATTTCATCATGAGGCCCATTGTCTGTGAGCGTAACAAATTGAACGTTTCATTTTGATTGTTTAAAGTTTTATCTCAGGACTACTGTTAAGTGAAGAAACCACCACACCCATATTGCCTCAGAACACATAATTACGGCAAGTGTGTTACTTAAATGCCACTGGCAGGAAATTAGTCAGTAACGCTGTTTGACGGAGCGTGATCCCACACAGGGAATACAATTTCCATGCAAAGCAAAGTAAATTATAGAAATACAAGCAATTCTCGAAAAGTACCGCAATTAGATTTCATTATCCAGCGTTCGTTGGAATTTTATTATTATTTTAAAACCCTATAACTAAACTTAAAATTTATAACTAGAAATTTCTCTGAAATTATTTTATTCAGTTGAACTACAGTATAATACAATTCCCATTTTGTGGACGTTCTCATTGTTCACCTGAAACCGATTCTTTGCCACCCCGAAAGGGGCCACGTCGATTGACAATTCCTGCCTTATGATATTGCACAGACGATAAATTTAAACCCGTTTCGAAAATACATTGAGACTTTAATAAACAACAGTAGCGACTGAATTACTGCAATAACCCACAGCGAGTATATGAGAACAATATTGCCTTTTTGTACCTTATATTATAAACATTAAATTAACTGTGACGTTTTCTTGTCGTAACCACAGGATCGTTTCGATGCAATTTAAAATGGCTCCGTGTTTGTTGTGCGTCTCATTTGGGTAATTGGCTACAGTAGGCGACAAAATTACCTTAATTTAGCAGTAATTTGCACAGACAATACAACGCTCACTAAGCGACAGTTGTCGTTTAATTTGATCACAAATTACCCATAATATACACTACTTTCGCTTGGCTTCCATGCCTGCCTATATATTTCCTACAGTAGGCCTGACCTAACTTACTGATGGCAGAGGTTGGGAGCGAAAGGTAGCATTATATTCGACATACAGTAGGAAAATTATAATATTTTTACAGAGGTATTTAGAGGTTATCCGAATGAGGGTTATAGTGATGTGGATTTAGCTATTACTTTCATCAGATGAGAAGTCAATAATAGAACAGTCAAGAGAAACTTATACAATATTTAAGATATAACGATAATAACTTTGCTGAGATTTACTATCTGCACAAAAAGAGCTTAATGAATATTTAAGTTTTGAATGCAACCATCTACAGAATGAAAATGATGAAATTCTTTCAAGTTACAGAATGTTCATATATAGCAATAGTAACACCCGAAACACCATCTATTTAAATAATCCCCTATATTCTACCATTACAAAAAGACGGTAATGCTGAGTTTCTGGACTTTAGAATGTTATTAGAGCAGGAAAATAAACGTGGACAATTACTGCGCGAAGTTTTCAATGTCAGCTTAGTCGAATTTAGATTTTTTAAAGTCGGAAGACGTCTAAGATTCAATATCAACTATTTAATCATCTCGCTCTTGGTTTTGTAACCGTAGACTTGTTTGTTATCATTCGGATGCATAAGTGTATTTTGCCTGTTTCTTAGAAAAATAGCTTTGGCAAGTAGGAGTAAATTAAAGATTCTCTGCCTCGTAATCTCCCCATAATTTTGCATAATTCTAGACTTTTCGTTAATTGGTATTGAACAGATGAATAAAGATATGATTTTATTTTACCAGTAAAAAATAATCTGATGTGCTATTTCTTTCTTATTTTCTACGAAAATATAATCAAATAATGGAATACATACATAATATAAGCCATCAGATCAATTATTTCGAGTATCACGAATAGTTCACTTCTTCCTCTATCCATGGCATGATCTTATTTATAGCGCTGTATATTTATGTAGGTAATGAAATAATTCGATCATTTTAACATCAAATGAATCTGCCGGGCCTACTAAAACAAACGAACTGTGGAATGGAAAACTTTCAGTGAGTCTAGCGGGAAAGAAGAGTTTCTGGGATTCACATTTAGTCACAAGAAATTGGTCCGGCTATGATGTGGAAAATACGATATCCTTTCTCATTAAATATTGAAAGACAGCAATTTCCTTGAATGAGCGGGAAATTTGTGCAATTAGACAATCCTTTAAATTGTCTTCCTGACTTCTACGAAGGTATATGACTGATAACATAAAGATTCATGACTTGCTGGCCTCGTTACAGCTGCGATATTGACCGATTTTAAATAAATATCGGAGATGCATTAAGATTTCGAAATATATTGTGTCGAAAATTAGTAGTAAATGTAGAACACAAAATACAAGTATTCGGTGTTACGAAAAACGAAATTTAAAACCGATATCAATTTAGGATTAGAAATTTTCGATTTTACGACCAAGAGCTGGAACCTTTTTATTTTTATTTTATTCACGCCTATAGAGCAAGTTGAAGTGAATTTCCAATTGCTGTTTAATCATATTACAGTTTGTGCTCTGACTTATACGAATGAAGATTTCGAGCAATTGACAACAGATAATACTGGGAGAACAATTATCTAACGTACATTAGATTTAGATATACGTAATTTGCGAAATTTTCGGTAACGCTTCACTGTCTACACCCAAGGAAGTTTTAATATTCCCAGAAACTTTAATTTTGTTAACAGTTTTAATAGAGTTATTGCTTCGTTAGAAATCAAGTCACGGTCCGTACCTGTGTTTGTGTTACTCCGAGTGAAGCTGCAAGTTCAGCTCGTTCCGGTAATGCCAAGTATTGAGTTTTCTGGAATCGATGCATGAGTTGCTGCAATTGGAAACTCGTGTAGATCGTGCGAGGTTTTCGACATTTTTTGGTTTTATTTCCGGTGCCGCTGCCACGTGAGTTATTGGCCTGCAATGTTGTGCCGGACTCGTTCATGTCTTCGATACCTGATAGGGGCGAGGCTTTCATCGGCGAAGAAGAATCGTCGCCATTTTGTATTTGTGACGACGTACTTTCCCGATCGGTATCTTCGTCGTTGTAATCACTCGTATTCGTTCCGTCGGCTGTGGCCGTCAGTGCCAAACCGGGAATTGGCGAAGTGTTTTCTATGTACTCTTGTTTCAGCATGGTCGTTGGATTCAGCATATAAGATGTGCCAACAAAATCATTAGTTGAAGTTTGATTTGATCCAGTTTCATGTGAGGGTCCTTCCATGCCTGAAAAGAGTGAGCTTTTCAGGGATACAGTGTCTAAGATATTAAACTTTTACAGCTGAACATTTGACTACTCTGCGTCGAATCGATTTTCTTACTCGAACACTGTATACAGATTTACAAATATGTTTTTTTGAAGATTGTCACCTTTAGGTACAATAACAGTAAACTAAGGAAGTTTGGCACTTCACGACACGGATAAAAATTTGACAGGGGATAGAGCGAGATTATCAGCCTATGACATTACGCTTTTTTGTTTTAGATAGCATCTCGTTCGAACTAGGATTATGACTTAAGCATATTCACCCCTCTTTTACACGATAAAATAAATTCAATAGTAGATTTATAACTGGATCCATATAGCTTTGGGAAGTGGGAAGTGGGAAGGGCTTGATAAAGCTGGGCGGTGAGCAATCCATTGAAGTCACATTATAAGTTTTAAATCCATCTAATCCCATCTACCGTCAGTTTGTCTTAGAAAGGTACTAGATGATGGTGAATACTCCTCCGGTCGAATAGTTCCTAATTCCAACCTTCGCGTCTTGGAGGCTTAATACGCGGGTTGTCTCTAAGCTTCAACGTTTAATTAACGATCACTTGGTTTTTATTGGAAATCTCCGATCATCAATTGCGTACAAGGAATTGTGAAAATACAAAAAAAATACTAACATCCCGGAGTCTGATAGTGGCTGATAATATTATTTAACTTTAAGAATAAAATACCTCACAGACCGTATTTCAGTAACGATTTTACGTTTTTGCATATCGAATAACATTCTGATTTTAAAAATTTGTATTTCTCCATTCAACAATTTGCTAAACCTTCTAGTTGTTGCGGAAATTTGCTGAAACTGAAACTGACGTATATTTGAGGTATCCTCGTGTTTTTGAACCGAAAAATTCTTTCCTGGCTACCGCACCTATTTAATATCTTACCATTAGAACAATGAGTTTGAGCGCTTCCATAATTCGACGCTGTAGTTCCGATCGCATCTGACGCTTTTGCCACGTTATGTAATTCTGTAGCAGATAACTTTGCTTTACTGACCGCAGTGTAATTCAACCCACCTTTCAAAGAAGAGAGATGTCTTGCATATTGCGGAGATGGTGATGCAGATGTACTCGAAGGACTGCTGTTATTGCTGTACGTAGTATTGCTGGTACTAGTATTCAAAGTTGGCGTCCCAGCCATACGAATGTGATGGCCGTTAGACGATACTGGGGCCACCCACTGCGTTGGTCTATGATGATGATGATGATCGTTGAATGGAGAATGCATAACTCCTTCTTGTGATGATTGATAACTGAAATTTGGGTTGGAATACTCGGAGACACTGAGTTGATTATAATAAGCTTGAGCTGAATATCTTTGTGATGAGATGACCTGATTGTGACCATGTGTCGAACGTGATAAGAATGATTCTCTTGAGTCAAGATCCCCCATTTGCCTCGCTTGGACGGAGAACGATTTGCAAGCCATTTGATCCACGGGGGCTTTATTAATCGCCATTAATTCATCGTAGCCTCCAAACGTCTTCGATGTACTGGATAGCATGGCTTCGCTATCTTGGAAATCAGTGTCTTGTTTCTCATATTTGAACTGACTGTTTAGCTGATCTCCCATCACAATACCAGGTTCACTCAGTGCGTTGTCACTTTGCTCGATTCCGGCAGATGAAGTTTCGGTAATGGAGTTTACCGCTAGCCCTGCGTCCCAGTATCGAATTTCAGATACTACCAGTGCCATAGACGTGCTCTAACGCAAGGAGAATGGTACCAGCTTAGTTTATACCAGTCCTTTCCGAAGTAAAAAGTTTTTTTGAGAGTTGCTATTGATGTTAAGAAGTTGTTTGAAGTTGATTGTTATGTTTCTCAACGGAATCTAAAGTACCACGATCTTGCTTTCAGTGATATTATGAATAAACAACGGCTTTCCTTATGTAATACTCTGGGCGATCACAAGAACAAAGTATAACAAAAAAACATAAAAGTAAATAAAAATTAAAATTTAGAGTCTCCAGACAAAAACTTATAGCCGAACAATATACATTTCAGTACTGTACATTGCTTGTAATACACTTTGAAGATTTACTATCCAGAAATCATGGTCTATAACCAACACCGCCAGTTGCGTTTACCAGAAATACAACACGCTTACGAAATACGACTGAACTGTGCCGAAAATAAACCAAATGCCTAAGGGGCAATGTGTAGTATTTATTTAGATTTATTTCTGTCGATATTTAGCGAATGTTTTTATAAAATTGTTCTACACGTACGTAAATTCCCCAAAAACATTTGACAGTAGCAAAAGATACGCTATAAGCGACTAAGATTTAAAATTTATAGAGTGGCGTCCATTTTATGAGAACTATACCTCTTCCAACTTACAGTGCACGTTGTTCCCATAAATTTTCTAGCTAATAATTCCGCCAAAATACGAATAACACTAGATGAATTATGTATAGTATGCATGTACTGTACTTTGTAACTTTCTCAAGACAACAGACCTTAAGCCGATTTTACCAATTTAATTAATAAAATCCTTTCCTATACTATAGAATGATATAGAGAGATCCATTCAACAATAACAGGTATACAGGGTGCATAAGGAATCCCAGCTGATAATAATAATTATTTTGAGATGCATGACATGTATCACACATTTCCTATTATCTACTTTGAATTTTTTGCTTTTCATTCCATCTAGCACGCACTTCAGCCGATGCAAAGTACTAACTCAGCATTTTACCTGAATCTCATCATAGCACTCCAGAAGATATCCCTGTTATGCATTAGGAATCTACTGAACAACAACGACATTTCTCGAGTGACATTCTTATTTTACCTCGGCCAAACACAATATTCTCCTCACTACAACCCTCGTCATCCATATATTTATCACTGCTTGCTACCTTACACACGATAAGTATGACCAATTCATCATCATGCGTCCATCGTGAGATCGTATAACACATAATAACTTTCAATATCGCGTAAAATCTTGAATTCGTGACGCTTTGATTACGTCACGAGTACGGTTGTTATTACGCTACCAAAATTACGACGAACATTCGATCCCGATTTGCTGCTAGCCTGGAAACTTTTGACTGCTGTTTCTTAAAATACACTCGATTACCAACTGTTTTGATATCGTGCTGCACTTTTGAGCTATAAATGGTCATACATGGACAAACAAATTCGATCGAATTCGTCATACTGGGTGAAATACTGTAATTGTAGGTTTGGAGCATAAGTAAGTCAGCTATAAACTAATCTAAGAATCTTTAGTTCCGAACACTCTTCTATTTACGAATGTTGAGTCTTCCTAAGTACTCGGATTATTGTCTCCACGGTCTAGCACCTACAAAATGAAAAAAAAAATCATCTCCGTCTTTTTTTCAAGTCAAACCCTAACATCACAATACCAACAACCAACATTAATTCTTTCTAACTCTGAGTTATATTTAGGTATTTCCAATAAAATTATACTTGACACTTCATACTGTAATACACTAACTTCCACACTACACTACACTAGTTCCAATATTCTCTGATAAAGAATATATATATATATTTTGTATATACTTGACTTTTACCCAAGTTTATTTACTTGAAAAATACTCCACAACTCTAGTTATATTTAAGTCAGATATGAAAGACTCTAATTGACTGATACTCAAATATATACGATATATAGTGTAGGCATACATATACACTATAGGAATTTTCAAACTACATTCCTGATCTACATAGCGACACTCTATTACCTCATCTCCAGAAATTTACCTAACGACAACTGGCGCGGCAAACAATATTTGAAGACGGACTTTCGCGACCCCGATGACGTAGTAATATGAAAATTGTTTCAAATTGTAGAGTTTGCGTAAGTAAACAGGACTCGGCACAAATTTACCAAAACGTTAGGGTCAGGGCTTTAACGAAAGAACGGTCACTGTCGGCAGTTTGCCATTGATCGTTCGTCGGCCGATTTGCATTCGTTTTGTGTCGATCGACCCGTTGTTTTTCTACCGGCGTGCAGTCGCGAGCGGTCCGTAATACTGAAATCGAGAGAGGAATATAACAGGATTTGCTTGGCGACCTTAATCGGGACAAAGATGGTATCGTGTAACGTACGAGTGCATTTCGAGTCGCGTATTCAGTTACTTTAAAACTGGCTGACGATCGAGCAATTATCTCTGTAACTCGAGAATGAAAAACCCTGATTGGCAGAAAAATCCTTTCATGTCAAATTGCGTTCAAACACACCAAAGAAAAGATTAGTAATGACACTTTATAATAATAATAATAATAACGCAACCATTTCCCTTTGTTGTCCGCGAAGGACTCTTCCAATATTATTACAGTACAGTATTTTGAGAATCAAATTTCTAGGTACAGTGGATCTAACGATTTCGGAGGTTAGCGTAATCTAAAGTTTAAAACAGTTTTTACGATATTATGATATTCACCACAATATAAAATACAGAAGAAGTCAGTGGCATCCAAATATCATTGCGACACATTCCAAATGTATAATTTATTTATCTTTATTCCAAAACAATCTACATACATATATCCACATTTGTAAATAGCGAAGTTTAGTAAACTGAATTTTAATGAAAAAAATATCCATGAATTTTCGCTTTCACTTGTTAGGGCGCTCTTCGAAAATGTATGTTGTTGAGTTTATACTACGAAATTCTATTCATATATTCTCATTTCCTGTTTCTGGTTGAAGAAATGAAACTTTAAGATACAATATTGACGATTAAGTTTGTTTTGAACAAATATCTCAAGGCAAGATAAGTATCACATCAATTTTGATTGTTGGATTTCGAAAAGAAAGGGGAAGATTATATATTATGTATTAATATTATTAATATTACACATTTGAGCAATATCAATACCCTCATCCCCATTCATTCCTGAATAAACATGGACCCAAAAATACAGCAATTCAGACTAATTACAAACATACTGTTGTATAACACCTACACCAGTTCGATATTTCTAGTTCTCTGGATATCACCACTGTTATATACTTATTTGTTATTTAAATAATAGCAAGATTCCTAAGTATTCTCCAATTATTACTCCAAGTAATTCTTGTTTTGATTTCACGAAGAACGAGTCAGAAAACTGTATTACACTGTTATAAAACAAGAAAATATTTATATTGTCTATTATATTGAGTGAGTACTACATGAATAATTTGAATATCAGAACCCAAACTGTTAAATCTTGACTCATTCAAATCCTTCATTGATCCCCACAACAGCAGTAATGTTTAATTTTTAATATCTATCAAGTATACAGTATTGGAATTTTTTAACCTTTTTTCATTGAAACGTAAATGCTCACATTTTTTCACTTGTTTTCATACTGTCAGACTATTCGGTCCCACATGAAAAATTAATGAAGCTGTCGTATTAGGTAACTATATCTCATCTAATCGCCCGACCTGACGATCAGACTTACACATCGTCGTTTTGTAGCGACTTATGAAATGCACATGTTGCCTTTTAACGATTCAGATTATGATCAACCCGGAGACAGCGAACGTTTATTTATAAATAGCACTGGCCGATGTACCTGATGCAATATCAATGATAAACCGCTAGTAAAATGAAATTGATTCTCTTTCTAATTTAATACACTAATAGACAAAATTAGAGGAATTGTAGTGAAACTAAATAAAATGTAAAGTACAGCTAACAAATTTCTCCAGAGATAAACTATTTTTCTAGATAGAGATAGACAGAGATAAACTAGCTTTCCACATCGGAATTAACAAACAAGCTATCCCTGAAGATGTTGTTCATCTCGCTGTGGCCCAATCTGATCAATTTATCTCCGTTTATATTCAAATAACATTAAGTCTACGGTATTCACAGTTTATTTTTGGCAAATTTTGATAAGGCACAGTATACAGCGTAATGAAAAATAAACAAATAATTTAAGTAGATAAACGGAATACTGATAACACAGAACACAGCAGAACTATATCCAGAATAGGCCTGCCCTGTGATGACCAATACAATGACTGAACTGATCAGTACTACAGTAGCATGATCTCGTTACCATTTCCTTCTTTGAACTTTAACCGAGTACGTAACCCCTTGCCCTTCAGCGGGCTACTATTTCTTTTAACAATTCCTCCTCATGTTGGAAAATTCTTATAACATTTTGCTACAGCTCATCATTTGGAATATTCTCCATAATAAGATGTCGTGGTTTGACTTTCCGGATTATCAAAACCCATTGAACCAGCACTCATGCCAACTTCCTCTTGATGGGCAGTAACACCATAGCTACCACTGGTTGGAGGGTATTGCCCATTAATGGGATATGTGTTAGAAGGATACTGAACATTAGGACTGAGTTGTTCTGTAGTGGCCGATGCATAATACTGTCGATTATCTGCAGCACCGTATTGATTGGCGTGATTGTAATAAGATGAAACGGTGCTGTAAGGAGGCATTGCTGTAGGATGAGTTGGATGCATTTGCCTAGTAGCGTTTGGTAGATTCGAAACTGCAATGAAATCAAAATTAGGTTATTATTAGCCTCTTAATCTATCAAGTTGAACTGATTTCTGAACTGAATAATCAAAATGTCTCTTACTGCTAGGAAGATATGAAGTGTACTGAGCTGAAGAATATGTACTTTGTGGTTTATCGTGTCCTTGTACATTCGTACTTGCTTCAGAATAGCTACACATTGTGCTACCAGAAGCCATGTTCGGGATTCCATCTCCTTCGTAAGAGACTCCGTTACCTTCTTGGTAGGGAGTGACATAGGGATTATAGCTTGCAGGCGGATATCCGTTTCCATATGTGGCGGTGGCGCCCATCGGAGGCAATTGGGGTTCCGGCATGCTTAAAATGAAAAGATTCGTTGAGTAAGATTTCTACCAAAGAAAGTTATCTGATGTAAGGAATTGGATCCTAGTCTACCTTTGTTGGAACTGTAGTGCGCCGTAAGTATATTTTGGCGGTTGAGATTCAGGCAAGTGATTCGGTGCGCTCACTTCAGCAGGAGAATACTGTGTCCGTTCAGAAGAGTTTCGACGTCTTTCATCATGTTCCGGCGCTTGGTTATCGACCACTGCGTGAATGCCCAATTCATCCAGATCGTTCACCCCGGATTTTATCATCTTTTTAATTTTTGAACGACGATTTTGAAACCACACTTTGACCTGAAGACACAGTAAAGAAACTGGGTTTAATCCCGGAACATACACTTGCCATAAAACTAGAGCTCAATGTATTCCTGTATAGTCATTTCTAACCTGTGTCTGTGTCAGCCCCAGAATTGCAGCCAATCTTGCTCGCTCTGGGAGAGCCAAATATTGAATTTTCCTGAAATAATCGTTCAGCTGTTGCAGCTGGAAACTCGTATAAACCGTCCTCGGATTTCTCTTTTTCTTCGATTTCCCTTTTGTGGAAGACTTTCCATTAGTGCTATCGTCTTCATCTTCATCAGCTTCGACCGAACATTGATCCAGTTCGGAGGATGGAGATGTACATGACTGATTATCTGTGTTATTTAGAGAGCAGTTATCTGAAGAGAGAGAAGATTCTTCATCGTTTCGTTTTTGAACTGGAACCAGGGTGGTAAAGTGATCGTCGCTTGCTGTAGTGGTGATATCTTTTATTTCGGAAAGAGAAGTGCTTGATTCAGCTGAGTTTGATTCTCCTCCATCGAATGATGAATGTTCTTTATCAGCTGAAGTAAATTACAATTGAATACTTTAAATTTCAGTCTTAATTCCAGCGTTAGTACGTTATGATGCTGCAGTGGGCAACTATAACAATTGAAACTGAATTAGGGCTATCTCGTTTCACAGAATGTATTTACAATTCTGATAAGAAGATTTCTAATCTAAATATCAATAATATGCAGCATCCACCACTCCCTGAGAACTGCACTACTGCGAATTTAAAAATAAAATGCGTAAGGGTAATTTACCTATTTCTTGAGGTCTAGGTCCAGATAGATTGATATCTGTTTTTGGAACAGATGTCTGGACATCACTCAATCCATTCGCATAAGACGACAATTCATAATCGGTTCTAGATCTTTTTGCACTAGGAGGACCAACTGGGGAATTTTCATTTTTCTTCGCATCTGCATCCAAAGATTCTGGAGTAGTTGGAGGTGTCTCCTGACAGGATTCTTCTGCCTTTCGTTTAAGCCCATCCACTATGTCAGTGGTACTGTCGTAGCCGAGCGCGTATCCTATCCCTGCAGCGAGTGAACCGTTGTATGGAATTTGGTAACTTGGTTTATTACAATAGGATGAATCTTGAAATTGATTATCAGTCAACCCGTTATGTGGGGGTGTGATGACGTAGGGCGTGGAAATAGCAGGTGGCATGGTTTTCATGTTGGGATCTTCTGATGCTGACTTATTTTCTGTATTGTCCTCAAAAGGCCTAAATGGGCCTTTGTTCTGCTGAGTAATCGATTCTTGTTCAGTATGAGACGAAGGCAAAGCCATCATATTATTCCCTGCATACGCATATTGGGAAATTAGGCTGGAATAATTGGACGTGTCTGTCAGTGGTGGCATGAACGGATTGACATTAACATTATCGCTAGTATAAGATTTCTTAGCCGAATCTTCTGATTTCATTCCGTCTTCGGGCACCGATATATTTTCTTTTCCTTCGTTAACTTGGCTATGATTTTCCGCGGAAAAACTTTCAAATTCCTTCCCTTGTTTGTCAAGCTGCTCGCCACCTGATCTTTGAGCAGAGTATGCTGAAAAGTCTGTCGTCCAAGATGGGGTAGACATGTTCGGGAGAAACACGTTTGGAGCAACGGCTTTCTCGTTCAGTTTGGTTCCGTCTAAACTGCTATGGGTTGCGATAGATTCTGGATAATAGTGAGGATAACTTGTAGTAAACATATACGGATTTCCATATCCCGGATGAGCGCTGTAGGATGATGCAGAAGTTGGTTGGCTCATAAGATGCGAGAAGTGGGGATGAGTATAGGATGACATAGATTCCGCTGGGAAAGCCATTGCATTTGTCAATAAACACACTCCACAATCCACTAACTTTTAAACTTAAAGCTTATATGCAATACTTTCGGAGAAATAACAATCTGCGAATAAAGAAAGCAGGAAATAGTAAGACAACTGGTCTAAAATGCTCTCCAAATACCGATTTAAAAAATTATCTTTTTCATACAGTGGGTGCTTCAACTGCTATAAGGTTTGAATAGAATTAGAAAAGTCCCAGGAAACATTCTTGATGATTCGCTCACTAAATCGTTCTTAACATTCACTTCAGGTAAATACTAATACTCCATTTGGAGCTACCTTTGTTATATAGTTTCCTTATTCATTACTTTATAAAAATATATACTGGTATATTTAATATGCCTAGTCGACTATAGATGGATACAGCTGATACCAAATACTTGAGTGTATTTCTGTACAGACGAAACGTATAGGTAAAATACTACAAACAAATGAGCTGGATCTACAACTCAGCTATAAACTTTACATTGACGTCTGCATATTCAAACAACACTATTATAATTATAAATATTATTCCTAATTGTCTCATTGAACACTGGCGTACCAGAATCCCACTGAAATCTGAAATGAAAACAATTCTGTTCCGACACTGCTAATGAGGTAAACAAGACGAGAATGATCTCCTTGTACAGAGCTTGAGGGCAGTTATACACAACCGAACTACTTCGTATCGGACAACTCCTCGCGACTTCGTCAGTCCTAAAACAAGATAGCATGGAAGACTATGGAAAACAATGGATTAGATTACGCTTATGTGCCACGCTGACAAATTATCGGACAAAGTCTGCAACTCCGGGTAAAAATGCCTCTAACTCTGAACCCGTTGCGCGCGATAAGAGCAATTAGCGAACGAAAACAATAGACTGGATAAAAGCGATAAGAAATCTTGGGTAAAAAATTGATCGACATTTTTAAACTGAGCAAATATGATTATCGCTATATGCGGAAATACAGTAATAATATTTGCGATTGTAATTACAACTGGAATATAGAATGCATCTGGTTACACCATTAAAAGTTATTCCCAACCTTGGCAGAGATATTTTTATATTTTATTATTTGTTGCGGTATAGTTCGTATTCAGCAAGTATATTTACCATTTGATAGACTAGTTATGTATATGCAAACAAGAATCTGACAAAAAGAAACAATACAAACGTTTAATTTTATCGTATTAAGAAAACACTTCTGAAGCGGATTTCTGACTTTATTATGTAAATCTAGGAAACGAAATAACCGCAGATGAGAGTGAAAAATCATGTGGAGCATTCAGTTTTAAACAAATAAAGCAAACTTTTCATATGGTAACCGAAACATAGTGATTTACAGAATACAGAATGGCCATACCAAAGCACAATACTACCTTAATGATTGATGGTAGCGTGGAGCAACTAAACTGCGGGTAGTAACTAAATGACTAGTTAACTAGTATTGTCGGTTATATTCTCGTAATTTCCCCCAATCAATTTATAAAGAGGTGATATCTCGTAATGTTTTACATTATGTAACGAATATATATTCGTTATAGTCTAGATTCCAAATGATTAAAGAGTTTTCGTATGAACTATATTTTATCCGCTTGCTTTCTACCTCGCGGATTTATTCTGCTGAAAAATGATAACAGAAGCACGGGAACTTATATTCTTCACAGGAATTAAAAACACTTCAACAAAACAGCTATCACTGAATGGTCTGATTCGTTGTAAATGAAAATTATGAAAATTGAGGAACCAAGACCATAAAGGCAAATTATACTTACAGTAAATGGTAATAAATTTGTGTAATGACAGTCGCTATATGTCGCTGTGGGACGATATTGAAGCTAAAATTTGTAACACTAATACGTTTTTCATTGCGGGGGGTTTCTATACTGATATTGCTCTCCAAGATATTCAATATAGAAAATATTTCAACGCATAAAAATACCATACCATAAACAATATTTCGGTAACGACACTGTCGATTTTTTCGTCGCGACTATTTCAAAATCATGCATGAAGCCACGGCAAACATTTGGTGGGGGGATAATCACCACGTTTCCCCCAAACAAAAGAGCGCGAAGGACAAATTTCGAAATATGAGAAAGGTCTAGATGTTAACCTGAGATAAAAGGCGACAAAACAATGGAACTCTACGTTGATGAAATAACGAGGCTTCTATTCTACACGATAGAAGTTTGTTTCAAAAAGTACATCGCCTTCAGCACCTGTATCAAGCTGGAAACGATAGTTTTACCCTGAGGGCATTTTGGAACGAGGATTCAACAGTTCATATTTCAAAGGAGAATTGAATCACCTAGGGCACACTAGATGTTTATGGGTAATTCCATCGTGTGAATAACGAGAGATTATGAAACATGACCGTAAATAGCCATGGTGGATCTTATTACATAAACAAGAACAAAGGCTTGAAACAGAGATGATGAAAGGTGATGTGTGAGGTATAGTAAGCTTGTAAAATCACAAATATCATTACATACTGCATACCGAAATTTCTGATATATCTTGAATCAAGTCGAGTTATTTCAATTAAAAGACTCTAGTCACATTTGAATAATATGAGTCAAATGGGACTTACTTGGAGTCACTGACTCGAAACTTTACAATTCAGTATCATGAATTAGCAAATATGCAAATTCACCGTTTATCTATTTAACTTTATCATTTTCAAAAAATGAGGATATCCATCAACATCATAATTACTTGTTTCTTCAATAGCGCAATATATTAGTTTTACGCCACAGATGCCACTAAAGAGTCAGGAGCATGACTTTTCAGCCTGTAGCTCTTGTAGCGTTAAGTTCTATATCGTAGAAATGCATCAAAGTACATATCTTGTCATTTACTAAACACATGTACCAACGAATATAATATATCGCGTGGCACTGTTCTGGCCACTTTTCACACTAATTATGTAGCAATAAGCAATTGTTTTCAAAATTCTTTTTTTATCGGCCTCGCTTTTTTATCCATTATGAAAGTTAACCACTGGCCACTTAATGAATAATAACTTTTGAATCCAAAATATATATATATTAATATATATGTATATTTATGCAATATTGGTTTTTACTTCGGTATAGTTTGTTTAGTATCACGTACCTGGATTAAAAGGTCGTGGAGTCATTGCCAGATAGTACTTACTCATGATAATTGTTGAACAAAGTGATAATGAGGTACACTCAGCAGATAGCATATGTCAACGTAACTTAATTCAAAATAATCTTATTGAATTTTGAATGCTTCTTATCAATTTAAAAGTTAAATGTATGGGCAGAATTGTTCCCGCTGTCAAGCAAGCTCTGACAACAGTCGAGCATGGTACAGCAACAACGTGAACGGATTAAGGTGAACAAAATAATCAAACAAACATTGTGAAAGGTGGTAATTAAATCACCGCTTAATTCAAATTCATGAGGTGTTTTAACGGCTTAGCATAAATATCAGGAGTTTAGCAACTGTCAAATTAGTCCATTTGAAAACACGGCTCCCTTCAAGTCAATTAGAATATATTCAACCTTCGTATTCCATATGCCATTTAAATTGATTCTAGAAACCCCAGTTCTACTGGTATGAAAGAGTGTGGAAAATCATATTCAATTGCTCATGAGCATTTCGTTTGTATAAAGCTGAAATAAAATGCTAGCAAGCTGAAAGAACGGAAGTCATACAAAGTGCAAACGCTATACACGAAATTTAAATTGCAGGAAACAACTCAAAATTCTCATTGAAACATCGCTTCAATGGTTTTCTACTTGCTACAATTTCTACATGAAACAAAATGTATTGATGTGATTGAAAAGGTCGGGAACTGATTTAAGCAAATAATATTTTTCAAGTTACCAGAAACTATTTGTGTACGTGGATCATTAACCCAGTATTTTATTGAAAAGTTTCCTTCTCTTAAGCCTTCTGCATACTGTACTTAATTGGAAACACTTCCCGTCATTAACACACATGAACAGTAACTATACCAGTGGTTTCCAAACTTTTACATTCATGAAAACTCCAGAACTCACAAATCTCATAAATAAAGGGGAAACTGTGTGTGTGTCTGTTCGTGTGCCTATAACTACAAGGGTTCTTGACTAGGCGCTCAGAAAACTTGCACGGAGATCGGTTTCCGGCACGAATGTGCTATAATTTACTTTTTCCTTAAATAGGGGCCCAATTAATCCTCCCTCTGCCCAATTAATGCCTCCTCCTGCTATCAATGGACATACATCAAGAACAGAAAGACTTTCGAAAACGCTTCGCTAACCGCCAGGGAATTTTACGGAATTTCTCACAGAGGTTTAGAATCTAGATGCATATCAGAATAATGCATGCACAAAGAAAACTCGGGTCTAAACACTCTGGGGCAAGGTAACTAATAATTTTCTACTGGCGACTGAATATCTGTGTGAATGCTATCTACCTCTAATTCTTTCACAGTGTTACAATCTTTTACTGAATTTTTACATTACTACATCAACAACACAATACAGTTGCAGGCAAAGTAGTATTATATTATGTTCATATATTATACACGAGATTGCGATTAGGCGAGACGCATTGTTTTATATAGATGAAATTGTGAATAGGCGGAAACATATTCTTTCATATAGATGAGAATTGAAGATTTTGAACTTAGGCAAGCTAGTTACCACTATTCTCTTTGTAACGGCTAGACATAGCACAAGAGCACGAGCACGATACGTGCATTTCAGGCTACAGTTTGCCGAATATCTTTTGATTTCGGGGCCAAAGAAATTCGACTGCTTGCTTCTGGGGGGTTTACACCTAACAATTGTCCGTGAATTTAAATTATCAATGAAAGGCCAGGTCGTATAAACACCAGTTGAATCCCAGATTAATGCATGAGCAGAGAAAACCAGGGTCCGAAAGATGCTTGCGTACCACCTAGAAGACTTTCGTACCACAGTTTGGGAACCACGGAAGTATACTGACCAACTAGGCTACTGGTAATTGCTGGAAACACATTTTACTCACGAACCGGAAATGACTAGGAAATCAATATGTCCAAACAACTAGGACTAGGCTACTGGTAATTGCTGAAACTACATTTCACTCACGAACCGGGAATGGTTAGGAAATCAATATGTAGGTTACCAAGAGTAAGAATTACTTTTTCCATAAGATATTCTTAAGTAATGTACATTTACCATCGAAGCGTGATTGAGTATTTACAAATTTTGATCACGTTTGGGACCCGTACCTTATAGTATTAACGATGCTACAGAAGTCGGTCGCTTACAGAATGGGAAAGCAAGATTTAGTTAATTTTGTGCAGCTGTCAAATAATCAGCCTCTGATGGGCTTCAGATAATTTAGAACTGTAACCGATTATTCAGTCTTACGTATGCAAATATCTTATTATTATTTTTTCAGTAATTCTAGGCTACATAGAATCGATCGTGAGAATATGAAAGGATTTTTGTTCGGCAATATACTTGCGGGGATTGCTCTGATTCAGGTTGCTGTTTGTGATGGTTAGTTTAACATAGTGAAATACCACACTTTCCCAGGGCTATAATTTGTGAAATTGAAATCATGATCCTCAGAATCTCTTTGCTAGCAGGGAATGCGTGTGAGCCGATCAGAGGGACAATGTGTGAGGGAATTGGTTACAATACTACGGCAAATATAAATTTATATGGGAACGAACATATAGATAGTGAATTGACCATTCGAGCCTATTCTCCGCTTTTAAAGGTATGGTTCTCATTTGAAGCAACGATCCCTAATATTTTTATATATATTTCAAACTGCAATAAATTATATTCTCTTCTACCAGATTGGCTGTTCCCCGTGCATGAAGGATTTGCTATGCATCAATTATCTGCCAGAATGTCCAGCAAAGACAGGAAGATCGACCCTACCGTGCAGGTTACTTTTTTTTATCAAATCTTATCACAAGAAAAGATAAACAGACTCTGAATCTTTTTATTTATGAAATATTTTTCACTTTGTGCCACAAAACAGTTTCTCTCACATTAGGTTATGATTTCTTGTTGACTGACTCGACTCAATTCATTTGACTCAATTCACTCGACTCATATCTAATTAATTTAATGAATCGAATTGACTTGAGATTCGTTTTTTTTTTGCTCGACTCAATTTTTTCAAGGGGGATAGAAATTCTCAACATCAGGAATGGTTGGATAATAAAATAATGATTTTAAATATTTTATCATATTACATTCTCTGTTTAATAAATATGTGGTTCGGTTTCTCATATGTTCGTTTTCTTTCATCATATGTTTGCGAAGCTGGAATAATAATATAGTAATGTTATGATGCTTTAATAATGACATTCTAGTTAAAATTGCAAAAAGACTCGACTTGAACCAAGTCAATGTGCAAGTAAAAATGACTTGAGACTGGACTTGACATGAGATTTGAGACTAACGACTGGCTAATGATTCGATTTGATGACTTTGGTAACTTATTTGCACACTAGAGATTACAGATGCATTATAACTTTATATTCCAGGTATATATGTGAAAATGCTAAAGCTGGATGTATATCTGTCATGACAAAGTTTGGAGCTGAGTGGCCAGACCAGCTGAATTGCGAAAATTTTCCGAGAGAGGTGTGTGTGTGTGTCTGTTTGTCACTTTGTGACTATATTGTACTGTATTCAATAGATTCTAAGCAACATATAAACTATATTAGAACCTCAAACTATATTACATTGGGTTCATAACAAAGAATCCCTCTAAGCATTTCATTGAAGTTGTGAATCGTGACTCATTGATTGTACAGCTATGACTTATTGTATTATACAGAACTGCCAAGAGAGCACCTGCATACCGGCTACCAGCACCACACAATCTATGCTTACGTGTGAGTGTACACGCAAGACAGGCTCTTACTTTTGTTCAGTTCCTTAGATTCGTGAAAGATTTTCTTTGATTCCTTGAAACTATGAATTTGCCAGATTAAATCTTATATGTTAACAAATATAGCTTGAATAACTTTTGCAATATGTTAATTCAGCAAATTCGTGAATAATAGAAATTCTGCGTAGATTTAATTAGCAAATTCCTTGAAACGGGTTTGATCTCCCCAATCTAAGAAACTGCTTAAGAAGTGGAAGCCTTGGTCTTATATCTTGTTGTTTATTTGCAAAGTATTGTAGTCATAAAATAGCTTTATTTTTTATTATATGAGAGTTCCATTTTATATATGATGTGATTCGTTTTGCTGTAGCACCACCGAAATCTCGAATGAAAACACTACTATTGGACCTGAACGAACAGCTTAACATAAATTCCGCGGCCACAGACAAATCCAGGAGACNATAATAGAAATTCTACGTAGATATCATCAGCAAATTCCTTGAAAAGGGTCTGATCTCCCCGATCTAAGAAACTGCTTAAGAAGTGGAAGCCTTGGTCTTGCATCTTGTTGTTCATTTGCAAAGTAATGTAGTCATAAAAATGCTTTATTTCTTTTAATATGAGAGTTCCATTTTCTATATGTTGTGTATTTTGATTCGTTTTGCTGTAGCAACACCGAAATCTCGGATGAAAACACTACTATTGGACTTGAACGTACAGCTTAACATGAATTCCGCGGCCACAGACAAATCCAGGAGACTAATAAGAAAGCTAAGATTGGAAATCGACTTCCCAACCACGAGTTGCAACAGGGCTACCTCTGATACCATAACTCATTTACTCCAAGGTAAGGCTTATGATTCAAGTCAAGATAAGATTAGATTAGTCGTCAACAGATTCTGAGTTGATAATGACATTGTTATGACTTTCACAGGAATCAAGGATGATATTACCTTGGTGAGGAAATTGATCAAAGGCATGTGAAAACAAGTTATCCTGGAAAAATCATATTTGCAAGACGGCAATATATAAATAAACCTGTCTTCCATAAATATACTACATATGTTAAAATACAATTCTTCATCAAAAAATATATTTACAAATATGCAATGAACAACAATAGCATATGCATCATATATTAGATAGCGGTCAAGGTCACGTTGAATATCTTTCCCAGACCCTGAGACGAAGTATTGCAATAGTCCTGCATGTGAATATTATTTTTTGTGTGAAACAGTTCATCAAGGAGTATAAAAATCATTTTGTAATCCGGATGGATTCCGCCATCAAGACTAGAATAATAATACCAGATTGTATTTACTACTGTATGTGTCATCAGTACAGGGTCTACATCAGTACAAAAGGGTTGTCATACATAACAGATATAATTATGTATACCAGTTCCTAGTACTCCGTATTTCTCTGTTTCTCCCATTCACAATTAGTCAGATAAACATCTCTCCATATAATGTTTAAGTACTGTATATTCTTCCTTTCCTGTTTATGGATTTCGAAGCTTTTCGTCTTCTACAGAATGACTAATAGTACAACCCCCGTAGTGGCACTGTACCGGCAAACAATAACAAATGTTCGAAGAAATTGGTGACATCTTTGTTTTGACGTAATAGAAACTACTCG
The DNA here is from genome assembly GCA_013436065.1 of Halocynthia aurantium. Taxonomy (NCBI): domain Eukaryota; kingdom Metazoa; phylum Chordata; class Ascidiacea; order Stolidobranchia; family Pyuridae; genus Halocynthia; species Halocynthia aurantium. The sequence goes on along the minus strand of QXVX01010686.1, from coordinate 55,774 downwards.
ATCCACTTGTTGATTCCGGCTCCTCGACACGTGACTGAAACCGCGAAACTTATACATGCTGTTGGGAGAAAGGGCACTTTGGGCTAATAAGACTTCCTAATGTAGAAGCTATTTCTTATGTAGTATAATGGCAGTCTGTCATCCTGAATTTGTTTGCATTTCCTAGATCATAGCGCCATGTTTTTCAATCTATGGAAATGTTTGTTCACATCAATGTCTACAAAACACCGAATAACGGAAAGTTATCAAGTAGTAACTTGTCACGATATTCAGTAATTCATTTAGAGTATATTACTCAAGCCACCCCATTGTGAAAAAGAAGGTTAGCTAAATGAAGTTACTATCAGTTCACAATTGTACGTAGGCCAATCTCAGTCTTGGTCAGCAAACAACATGTTTACCTTGTTTGTTTGCTTGACTGAGTCTGTCGCCACGGTATAGTTGCCGCCGACACATTGGTTACAGTAACGCGGATTTTCTCATTAACTGGTTTGCAGAGGAATAACAGCAATCTTTATATTTTTTCTCTTCAACACGGTTGAAGTGAGGTGAACGTCCTGCAGACTGTTACGCACTGTTTTGCTGCAACGTAGACTTGATATAAATAGTCGGAAACCGCCGAATTTCGCATAACCAAGTGAATAAAGATTCAATAGCAGGTACTTGGATTTGAAAGACGACTAGTAGTATTGAAATGCTGACAAGTAGACCTGATTTTACATTGAATCTGATTCACCAGTGAAGAGTGCGAAGTGCATAGCAGTGCAACTGAGCTCAATATATGTACTGTAAGTTTAGTAACAAGAAAGTGGCACGGACAAGGTGATGCACTAAAATTATGAGGACGAAACACTGGGAAGGTAAAGCGATTTCATTAAGGTGATTTTCACTCAACGCGAAGCAGAGTAAAACTGCATGTACACTGAACTGTGTTCTGAACATGTACACTAACTGCACAAGTGAACCTATTTAAAAATATTAACTTTTTAACAAGAAAGTTACAGATCCAAAAATCTACCAATACACACTATGTAGAAACTGCAATAGTAATAATACTACCAAAGAGCTAGTGGGCATCAGTACCCACCCTCTTCTCAGGGCGAAGGTAGGACAGTTTTCATGGTCATGATATATGCAAATATTCTAATCTGCGATTTCAAGTCTAATCACCAGATTCCAGTGTTTTAAAAATTAATGTTTGATATGCTATCACTGTTTAAACATTTACCGAATTTATGAACATGATGAAACTACGTTTAAAGGTCACACTGTAAACAACGCAGTACTGCTTTAATATACACATTCGAAAATTACCGTAACCCGTTGTCATTACAGGTTTTCATTTAATTGAAGTCTTATATTTTTATAATTTAAGTTTTCTTTCGTCAAGTTCTACGTGTAGATGAATGTAGATGTTTCAGTTATGGTCAATATGTTTGTAGTTGAAATCTCTACAATGTTAATTCCCATCTGTTTTATATTCACTTATTTCAGTTTGTCAATAGATTTTTAAAAAGTTGATAACGTGGTACGTGTCGACAACCATGCTTCGGTTGTTACTACAGGCATTGGTGATGACATTCGTATTCGTACAAAAATGTACGGCTACTGATGGATCATCGAAAACTGATTTGGAGAATAGGTGAACCTATATCTAAATTGAGTTTAGCAACCTGTTGGTGTTTATATACTTGCTAAATGTTTCATATTTTTTGCAGTTTGAAGCGGGATATAAGCTACTTGCTCCTTATTCCCCGCGCGCTAACATCGGGAGAAAACCAGCGAACTTGCATATTGTTACAAAATGTTCCCAAACAGGAACAAATAGAAATGGAAGTTCGACTCCACAATAAAAACGACACTAAGAACTATGATACTGATACTACTTCCTTTGAGCATGGCAGCCACGAACATTGTTTTGAGCTGCAGGTACTGTACATTGATATATATATATATATATTTAATCATTAATTTCGTTTCTACCCGGATCAGATTGATATGAATGAATCTAAAAACAATTTTACGTTCAAGGTACCCGAACTAACTGGAAAAAGGTTAAAACTCGCAGTTGTTGATCTTCGAATAAGTCGCATAAGTGATGATGGAAACGCACTACTGTTCCACGAAAATAAATCATTGGTGATAAGGCCAGCAGGTAAGGCATAGTACCGGAATCTTACTATGAATTCCCTGCACTGGGTTTGCTAGTCACATATGCCGAATAACTTTTAACCTACTGACCACTTTTTCAGCAATCAATCTGTACATTAACACCGATAAGGAAGTCTACAAGCCAGGCCAAAAAGTTCTTTTCCGAATTCTGCAACTCGATTATCAACTGAAGCCATCTACATTCAAAGTAAATGAAAAGCTTACTAATCACATAGTTACCTGGACAAATCACCGAAACTACATATACCTATAGATAATATAATGAAATACTGTATTTTTCAGATCTCGAAGATAACAATTTCAGTGAGTGCAATGCAATGGTTTTTCAAATATTTTATATACAATAGTGATACATATTCAGTTTCTTGCTATACTATAACAAATCTGCATTTACTTCAGGATCCTAAAGATCGTAAATTACTCGTTTTGAACAATCAAGTTCCTTCAGTAGGATTGGTCAGCGGCGATTTTCAGTTGATCAGCGAACCGACGCAAGGCGATTGGAGAATCACAGTCGACTGCGCCGATAAGAAATACACTACGAAATTTCGCGTCGAAGAATACGGTAATTTTGAAAGTTGAGAAATCAATAAATTTATTGTTTGTTTTATATCTCGGAACAATGTCTCTATTTCTAAACGGATCGTAACAAAATTTTACACGGAGGTTCAGCTAGCTACATTCCAGAATAATGCCTGAACAACGAAAACCCGATTCCAGGTTCTTTCAGAGTCCTGGAAAAATGTTTCTCAAAACTCATTTTCTCTTGTACCATTTTACAGTTTTACCGAAATTTGAGGTTACTATCGAAGCGCCGTCATATCTTCACGTAGAATCAACAGATTTTGAAGTTAAAATCTGTGGAAAGTAAGTTTACCATACTGTCTGATGTACCATGCTCTTCAAAAGATTTTACTGTACAACTTACGCTTAGTTGCAGTTCATGTCAAATTTGCCTCGAATGTAACGTAATCGAAGTGTACGAGTCCAATGTACACATATATGCGTAGTTTGTATGTCAGCGGACGACAATACATAATATAATTCCTGCATAAAAAAATAAGCCTTAAGAGTCACAAACTTTTTTTGATCAGATATACCTATGGTAAACCTGTTATTGGAACGGTCGAAGCCGAAATAGGCACAGAAAAAGGAGGGCACTGGGCTGCACAGAGGCCAACACAGAGAATTCGATCGCAAGTAAGACTCATCTGATGAATTTCAAACCCAAATTCGTATGTGCATTCTCAATTTGATATCATTTTCTAGACCGATCATACAGGCTGTGCAATCGTTGTCGGAAGTCCGGTGGAACTAAATTTTACTGACCGTAAATATCACTTTGGTGGATTCTTGAAAATAAGAGCTACCATAACAGAAGAAGCGACAGGTTGATTTACACTGATTGACAAACCATTCATTATTACTATATTGAAATTCAGTCATTGAGCTACGCTATTGAATCTTTTATTGGTCTGAAAGATCGAAACTAACTTTCAAAAACCTTTAACTTATTAAATATATATGGTAATTGCTATTGTTGGTATAACACATATTCCACACTTATTAACTTCAATAAAATATTTCTTTGATTAGGCGTAACCTTATCTGGTGAAAGCAAAAAGTGTCGCCTCACATCAGCGCCTTATCAAATAAAATATCTGAATTCAAGACCGCTTATGAAGCCTGGAATACCGTGGAAAACTACAGTAAACCCATTTTTTTCCTCTAAGTATTGTATAGCGTATATCAAGGACTACTTCAGAAAACTGAATTTACTTGGTGTAGGTTAGATACAACGAACAGGATGGAAAAAGGATTCCTGATCGATTGCTAACAGTCAAAGTCAGTTGGTATTTAGCGAATACAGGTTACAATTTGTACTCGAATATATTCAACAAAACGACAAACAGCGTGGGTGAATTTGAGTTGGCTGTTGAAAGCGTAACCAGTGGTTCAAGTTATAATATAGAGGTAAATTGTTTCTCATTGTAGAAAAACTAGATTGAATAATAATTCGAAACTACAACTACTGGAGCAACTTTTTATTTAAGTAAAAAAATTTACCCGATTTACTAATTAGCTTCCTAAATTCACTTCAATAGATATCCCTTTATAGAATTTAATTAGTCTACTGATATATCACTTCCCCCTCCAATCTGAACACTGTTTCTCTGTAATTGGGCAAACTGCCTTCCAAGTTCTAGTACTAAAATATCCTCATTTTTATTGCTCCAGATACACGATCCTTCACTACCTGGTTACGAGACCAATTATTGGAGGAAGCCTCTCATAGTTCGAAGAGAGGTGGCCTACATGAGGTATATTAGAGAGTGCAGTGTATTCTTATATCTTAGTCTTAGTCTCTTCCAATTATGTTACTACAAGTATAAAACATATAGCAAATCAGGTTTTCTTTGGCAAATGTAATAGCTACATTCTATTCAAATCAATAATGTGCATTTATTTAAGATTACAGAATGCGTACAGTACAACGTTTTCGTTTTTGTCTATCAATCCAATACTGGAGGACCAAATACCAATTAAGTGTCCACAAAAACATTTTCGATTAGCCGGAGAAATAACTCTTGGGAGCGAGTTCATAGCCGAGGAAATAAAAGTGTACTTCAAGGTAATGCAATTCTTCTATTACTGCACTGATATACCAATTATTAAATACCAATAGCCAAAATATTAACTACTACAGTATCTATTATTGACACATCACTAAAGAAGAAAATAATAACATTAAATCTTCTACAGGTAATGTCAAGATTCAACCTTCTTACGAGTGGAAATACAACTGCTATGCTTTCTTCCGACCGACCATGCCAGGAAAACGAAAAACTACAGACAGAGGGCCCAATGGTAGCAACTAGGTGTTTTTACACCTATGAAATCTTTTTGGATGTCGAAGAATCGTGGATGCCCACAGCAAATGTACGCGATAAAGTGATATAGAAATAGAAATGTGAAAAACACATCTGCAATTTACGTGGCCGAGTAGAAACGTAGAGAATTATTGAATATTCAAAAAATCTTCGAGTATCTGAGTTATATGAATTTAAACAGGTAATCGTCTATACCATTAAAGAAGATGACAATGAAGTAGTCCCTGCAGACATTACAATGAACGTAGAATCTTGCTTCAAGAACAAGGTACAAAAATTCGTCTTAACACCGCATCATTTTCTATTTTCACACATTAAATTATATTATTATTATATTATTAATATAGGCGAGTGTAGAATTCAGTTCAGAGTCTGTACGTCCTGGAGGAGAGGTAACGGTCAAACTGACAGCTGATCCTGGATCCCTATGCTCTCTCTCGATCGTTGATAAAAGCGTTTACTTGCTCGGAGGCGATAACACAATCAAAACCAGCAAGGTAAAGTTAACTCAAAAATTGGATCCATATAAATAGTAATTTTTATCGAGCCCTAAAATTTCACAATATATAATATTATAAATGAATATGATCTAGGAAAATTTCTTGTGAAACCGACTCTTTCATGATTGTCACATTTTTTTTCGAAATATCTACATAGATAAGGACGGATCTTGAGAAGTTCAATAATGTTGAATTTTCATATGTCGATTCCGGAGGATGTCGATGGAGTAATCCTTTTTCTTATCGATACCGCGTAAATGCAGACGATGAAATTATCGATAGATATGGTGATAATTTCCGCCGGAGGAGGCGAAGTACAGGTATAGATGGAATAATGTTATTTGACTTGTATATATTGTCTAAATATTATATTAATGCAATCATGGCTTAATTGATTCTAGATAACTCAAATCCTAAATCCAAGAGATCCGTGATGCCCTTTCGGCACTTCGGAGATTACAATGATGCTTTTTCCTCATTTAAGGTAAGTACAATATCATTACTGGTATCACGTCAACAGAATTGAAGACTAAAAATTAATTTTGATGTGTACACTATTCAGACAGCTACTTAACATATATGTAGAATTATATTTACAATAAGAAAACTGGTTAGGATGCATGACGTCAAATAGAAGCCGTACTGTTATTTTAGCTTTAGAATATGTGATCAGTAGTGTGGGAGATATATTACTTACAAAGGCACCGGTCTACCATGACTTTTAACCTGTTAGTATTAAAATCTAATTGTAAATTGCATCAGGACGGCGGGAGGAACTTAGTTTTGTGGGTTGTCTGAGAAATATGTTGATAATTTTTTCAGAGACTTGGTCTCCTGTTTTTGAGTAATCTGCGAATTCATCTAATGAATTGCACAGAAATATGGGAACAACCAATTGCTGTTGCATTCATGGATATGCAGGAAATGGCAGAAGATTCTGAATTTGGTAAGTAGAATGTATTTTTCACTTTATGTCTTGCAAATCTTACAAGTTTCAAGTTTCAAAATTTTTGGAAAATATTTTAACTAGTCCCAGCATTGGCACGCATAGGAGGACGATTGAAAAAGAAGGATGAAGAAGTGATCCAAGTACGCAACTACTTCCCGGAAACTTGGAAATGGGATTTAGTTAAGATTTTGTAAGTATGCTAACAGAATTAATTCATATCTCTATCAATTAAATCCTTTTTTGTTCTATCACATATTTTTTCCAAAAGTGATGCCCTAAAAATTGAAGCTTCTATTCTTTGTTAATTATTTATAGTTATTTAGCAAGGATTACAAGGTTCAAGTATTCGATAACAATACAGCGAATCCAAATACTTGGTCGAAACAGTAATTACTTTATAATGTACCACAAAATTGCGGTACTCCTTATTTATTGCATGCATATTATATATTTATATCGTTTGTTTTGAACAGAGAGAATGGGGAAGCAACACTTGCTAACCAAATAATGCCTGACACAATCACAGAATGGATTGCAAGTTCCTATTGCATTTCGGAAACATCAGGAATAGGAGTTACAGAGCAGGCGATGGTGAAAGGTTTGTCACGCATTACACATGTTAGTTTACCTAAAATTCACAACTGAATACACACTGACTGCAATGTACAAAACAGGATACAAACCAGTGTTTCTATCAATGACTTTGCCTTATTCCATAATTCGTGGAGAACAAATAACTATAAAGTCGACACTGTTCAGCTATCTGGACAAAGATACTTGCTTAGAGGTAAGTACAGTATCTCTAACATTGAAATAGATACTTCAGTCTCAGATATACAGCCATGTTACAATACTACAGATATAGGTATATATCATGATTTCTATGATCTACAGATGAAAATAGAGATCGAAAAAACGGAAGAATATGAACTGGTAAAACATGATGCCAACACCCTATTTACTGAATGCATTTGTGGAGGAGAAACTAAAACTCTGGAGCTTGAAGTTATACCGAAAAGTCTTGGTAAATGTTATATAAAAACACGAAAACGAAGAAGGTACATATATGCTAAAGAGACTTGTATGTCATTGCTTAGGAAAAATTCTATTCACCATGCGAACATGGTCGAGTGTTGGAGACAAATGTGGGGAGAATATTGTAGCATATCCGACAGCCACAGATGGTGTAAAAAGATCGGTGCTGGTTGAGGTAATATATTTATTTACTGATCTATTTTTCCTAATATCAATTTCTGACTGTGTGGAGCTACTGTTTGATTTGGAGTTTGTTGAACTTTCCATGCGTCTCCTTGATGGATACAGTTATGATTTTGAATATCTGGAGGTTGTCATATGTGATTCTAGCATTAAATTATCGTGTGACGATCTGATCCATAACAACAAGTTTTCTTTCAAGGCCGAAGGTGAAGAAATAGAATCAACCTCTAACAATTTCATATGTATTGAAGAAGAAGATGTGACTATAATAGAAACTCAAGATGTAACTTTGCCAGATAATGTGATAGATGGATCTGCCAGACTGTTGGTTAATGTCATTGGTAAGTGTATGTAATTCCCATATGATAATCGGACCTTCGAAAGAAAAGAAAACCTTGGTATGTAAGAATGAATAAGGAGCACTACATGGTTTTTATCTTCAAGTTTACTTTTCCAAAACAACCTTTGCTTAACACTTATCAAGTTCAGACGAGAAATATTACAACAGCCAGATTTTTATCTGTTTGATATCTCCTCAAGACACTCTTCTGCACACCTTGGATGCATCATGGATGTTGAGTATATATTATATAACAGTACATGTGAATATTTACCTTAAGGGAGCGTTATGGGACCGGTATTAGACAACCTCGATCACCTGATTAAAGTTCCATGTGGATGCGGTGAACAGAACATGGTCACATTGGTTCCGAATATTGTAGTGCTCGAGTAAGTGAACTTGCTTAAAATGCTGAACTATAAATCTTCAGCTGCATATCATACATACTTATATTAAGATTCATCTTATGCTAAATATTGTAATTTTAGTTATCTCAAGGCAACCAATAGATTAAAACCCGCTTTGGAGAAACAAATAGTCGATAATATACGCACTGGTTATCAAAGACAACTCAACTACCAACGAAAAGACGGTTCATTCTCAGCTTTTGGTGAAAGTGATACTCTTGGGAGTACATGGTATGCATTTATATTGCCAAACTACAAATATATAATTTTTATACACGTGGTCTCTATTTAGGTTGACAGCTTTCGTTATATCGACATTTGCCAGAGCAAGAGAGTACATATTTGTAGATGATGAAATTATGCATAAAGCTCAAGATTTCCTGATGGAAAATGCACAGTTAGTTAGATTCGTTCAATAATGATTTCATCATATTAGAAAACAAACAAATTTTCTATTCTATTTATGTTCAGTGACGGCGAGTGCTACATTAAGAAGGGTATGGTGCATCATAAACGTATGATGGGGGGAGCTGATGGAAAAAATTCTCTTGATTCATACATTACTCTCTCACTCGTAATAGCTGGAATGATTGAAGAAAATAGTCAGGTTTATTTCCGAAAGATTAAATTTACACATCAGTATTGCATACTGTTTTTGCCATGTTTTGTATATCACAATCTAAAATTTCTCAGGATGATGAAGCTGTAGTGAGAGGTTGTGATGGAGGAACGAATTTGAAAATATACACGAAGGCTTTGTTATTCTATACAAGCACTTTGAAAGAAGATTACAACATAGCCAGAGATATATGGAGTAATCTGAAACCATTGGCAAGATTGAGTAATGGAGATTCAGTTGATAATGGCGAGTGTTTATTGATAGGTTGGTGCTTAAAATTGAAATGAAATATTAACTCAGTTTCATTACTACAGCTTATAAAGCATACTGGTCAGATGAGGAAGTAGCTGAGGATGATGCCGGAGATGGCAGAAATTTCTGGTGGTATCAGGAACCATCTGACGCAGTAGAAGTAACTGGTTATGTTTTGCTTGCATACCTACAACTAGCAAATGAATATCCAGATGAATTTCTATTGGTTTCGGCTTATCCCATAGTGCAATGGTTGACAGCACAACGTAACGCCTATGGAGGATGGAGTTCCACTCAGGTTAGTGTTTTAATAATTTTAATACAATATCAAATCTTTATTTATTATTCATTATAAATCTTGTAACCCAGAACACAGTGATCGGTTTGACCGCATTGGCAGCATATGCCACGCAAACCCATATTGAAAACACATACATGACTGTCACTGCAAAAGCAGACCAAGGATTTTCTGAAAGCTTTCAAATAAATAACGAGAACGGACTAACAGTCCAACAGGGTCTCATAAGGTAACAGAATTCAACACAGTGCAGTACTAAAAATGTTTCCAAAAATAACGCTATAATTGCATTACAATTGCAGTCCAGTACCTAGTACAATCACGTATTCAGCTGATGGAAAAGGATGTGCCTTGGTACAAACAACATCTAGATACAATGTGCCAAAGAAAGAAACTGAACCATCTTTCACAGTAAAAGCATAGGAATAGTTCTGCAATGCTCATCTAAATATAATATTCCATTATTTAGATAAGTATTTGAAAAATATCTTAATCATTATTAAATATCCAAGATAAGCACACATGTCAAGAGTTCGGAAAAAGGATGCGATGAACCTGGCCTGAGATTTTTAGTTGTCTGCGCTACGTAAGTTTAGTTAGCGCAAAATCAAGCATAAAAAACTTTCTAACGTGGTGTTAAAGATATTTACAACATACAATGCAGATACAAAAGTTCTGATGAAGAGGCAGCTTCGAACATGGCTGTTATGGAAATAAAATTGGTTTCTGGCTTTAATGCAGAGGAGAAATCTCTGAAGAAGATGGTCGAAGGGAATAAACCCAATGGAATGAAGCGGTACGAGATTGATGGGAAGAAAGTGACGATTTACTTCAGAGCTGTAAGTTTACTATACCGTAATACTTGCTGAATTAGATTACTTTATTACTGCAATATTTCCTAATTTATTTTACTGTGATAGATTGGCGTTCAGCGAAAATGCGCTGCATTTGAAGTCAATCACAATGAAGATGTGAAAAATGTTCAACCTGGTTCTGCCAGAGTATATGATTATTACAACCCCACAAAAGAAGCCAGCACTTTTTTTACTATGGATTGCAGAGATGAAACGTACAACCCTTCGACTTACATGCACGGTAAGCACCTGTACTTCCATCTGTACAGTATTTTCAAATGTATTCAGATTTGGTACTAGGTAGGATTTTATGCACTTCTATTTCACTATAGATTGCATGGAATGGGGACAAAACGGAATATGTAAGCGTACTTGCCTAGCGCCCCGATTGCCAGAAAATTATTGCCCGGTCTATAATGTAAGTTAAAAAATACTTCAGTATTTCACGTTCTCTCCAAATTATTATGGACAAACAACATACAAGTAAAAAATACAAATATTTTATTTTTTATAATGAGCAAATACCATTTACAGGCCAGAAGACCCAGTTTTGATTACTGCAAAGTGTATGGCGATAACTCGTGTGGTGATAATGGGAGATGCATTAAAACTGAGACCTACTATCGTTGCTCATGCAATTCTGGTACATGACTTTACTAGGTTTGATGTAGTGTCAGGACTGGACCTTATATTAATTTTACGTTTAAGGGTACAAAAATACCAGATGGAGTTGGGGCTGCATTCCAATTGATGAAATAGAACCAGACATAGGAATAATCGATAAACCTGAAGTTATTCCAGTTGTAGATGATATATCTCCAGGTTGTGAAAATAATATTTGCTCTCCAACGCCGGCATTAATACTTCGAGAAGGTAGACATTTTACATTTACGTTATAATACTACTCGCGCTGCAAGTTGTATAACTTGTATAAGTTCTTTAGGCTTATATACATATACTGATTTTTATCATTCTCATTAGGTAATAAAACTGTGTACTTTTGCTATGATGGTCACACATTGACCGGATCTGGTGAAGAGAGCCAGTGCCAAGATATCAATGAATGTGAGGATGATCCATGTGATGGTGACAACGTGGTATGTATACATTTCTACTGCATTGATCTTTGAGTAAAACCTTTAACATAATGTGAATCTAATTGTATTTTGCATCTTATATTCACTATTGTATCTTCAAGGAATGCATAAACAATCACGGATCTCATGAGTGCAAGTGTGCTGAGGGATATCGAGAATTTGTCGATGAAGATGAAGGGATAGTAGATTCAACGCGTTGCACACAGATAGGTAAGTTCATCCGTGAAGCAATAAACAATAGTAAATCTGCTCATTCTATCGTTACTGATCTGACATTATTATAATATATGAATTTGAAGAAGAGATGGAAAGTCTCGAACCTCCTGAAGATGAAGAGGAAGAAGAGGGAGAAGATGATGAAGATGAAGAAGAGGAAGAAAGTCACGAACCTGGAAGACTATTAGATGGAGAGGAAGGTCCAGAACACACTCCTTCACTACTGACTAGAAGTTGCCCGACCTGCTTGACTTCATTCCCAGAAAAATCCGAATACAATGATATATTTTGTCCAAAGATGAATGGTAAATACTTGTATATAGTTTTCTGACCCACGCCTAAACTAAACCTGTTCATTTATTTCTAAGGATACTTTATCAAAAGAAGATCGTCGCCAGACACTAGTAGTGTTGTTAGCATGAAATCGTTCCTAATTGACGGTAAGAAGGATACAAGTAGGAAAGTGAAGAAAATAAACATCGATATAAATCCACAGTGTGATTGCAACACTTTGTCAAGTAAGTTGAATATAAGATAGAATTCACTATTGTCATGTTTTATCCTAAAGTATACGAGTATATGCATACCACCTACTCGAATACACCTACAGAACCTCTTGTACTCTAGACAAAGTTGTGTCTTGGGAAAATCCTTGAATCAAATTTAATTAAATCAATAAATACTTTATTTGGCTAAGTGAAGTTCATGGAAGTCCATGAGGATTTATAAATACAGGAAATGTGAAATTAGTATGTAGGGTGGAGGGTATGGTGTCATAACAATATACAATTTTATTCTGTGTTTGTGGTGGGTTTATAGAGATTCACTCCTTTGGATTCGCATTCCTAGAATACATATTTCCATGTTTATTTTGCAGAAGCTAAATACATACTGCTGACCCCTTCAGTCCCATTGGAAACTGATGATTCAAGATCCATTTACATTGATGGACAATCCAGATTTCTCGTCAAGAAAGCATGGAAGAGAATACAAGCATACCCATGTACTGATAAAGAAACACCGTCACCACCAGAGGAGCCACTTGTTCTAATACCAGATCTTAGCAGTGTTGATGAACTAGAAAACGGGCCAAAATAACATTTTTATAGAATATATTATTACTTTAACGGTTATCTTTGTACTGCCAATTCCAACATATAATCTATAAGCTTCAACGTCAAAGTGTTCAAAACTATATACTGTAGTACGTTTGATTGTACTAGTTTTCACGTGATGATTTTTTTTGATTTTCTGATATATAGATGAATGTAATTAGAATTTTAATAAACTTCTCTCAGCAATGTGCATCATTTAAGGATTGGTTTCGAAGAAAGGCAGGCATTGAATAAACTTTATTCTGAAGTAATAAACTTCCTGTGTTACAAAGTCCAACCAACTCAAACTAGCAACTAGTTTAAACAATAACAACAATTATTTCGTCATAAAACAAATCAACTTAGACTAGTCTTCAGCCTTTTAGTAAACGATTCGAGGAATTAAGAGTGAAGTATTCTACTTTTCAATATCGAACGGCATGAGGTATGCTTTAGGAAAACGACAACTAACTATTATATCGCTGTGCATACAACTTTCTGAGATAGCAACTATCCTCCTCATAGGTAAGTTTGGAGAAAATCTGTCTAACATACTACATAGTCAGTGGTAACCACGGTGGCTATACAGCAGGGTTCTCCAAACTAAACGACCCATGGGAAAAAAACAAGCCAACTAAAAGATTTTATAATGATATATCATTTATTTATGTTATTAGTAAAACTGCACTACTTCATTATTCTCAATCATATCATGCTGACTTCCAAAAAAAAATGATAGAATAAAACTTATTAATTTCTCATCCATTTATAAAGCGGATTTCTGTCACTTGCCCGCGAAAATGTGTAAAATCAACGATGTGACCCGAATAACAAAAAGTTTGGATAGCCCTGTTATACAATATTGCATAACGGGGTCTATAGGTGTATTGTTTTTTTAGTTCAAATATATTTTGCACTTGTTACCATTCACCGTGATCAGAACAAGTGGATTTTCAAATCCAACCGTACACAATTAGGTAAGCATTCAGTTAGGCCTTGTAATGTATTGCAATGAAAAAACACAAATTTTACCGTTTACCATAATACAGTATTTTCTTAATGATTTATTTTTTGACTGAGTTTAGAGCAACAGAAAGTAACTGCGTTCAAAGAATTTGATTTCAATGGACGACAACTTTATCTGAATGGCCTACAACCATATGAGGGAACAGGGGAAGGTCAATATTAAAGATTTTGAAAGTTATTCAAGAAGTTAAAGCTTCTAAAGGATTGTAAACGTTGTTTCAGTAGAAGAATACGATTTTCTATTCGGATATCTTCCTAAATTTTCTTCAAATCGTTTCACCGAACCATCTTATGAACAAGCTGACTATCTCAGTTACAACTGCGGATTGAATACTTTCCAGCAGTTAAACACGAGTAAAGAAGGTATGTCACGAATATGCAACAAAAAAGATTGTCGTAAATTAAACTATTTTATAACTCTTGTAACAGAATACGAAACACATTCCTATCCATGGGTAGTAAGCATAGCTATCTTAAATCCCAACGAAAGTGATCTCAAACTATCTCTGAAGCAACTGGCCACAAGAAACAGAAAACTTAGACAAAACATCACAAAGATCAACGATGTGGTTAGCTTGTGCGGTGGTACTTTAATAGATCCAATGTGGGTATTGACAGCAAGACACTGCATTGAGAGGAATCCTCACTTGAAGTAAGGTTTCATTTTGAAAGAGTTTGCATTGTGAATAATCCGTTCTATTCGTCATGTTTAGAGTCGTGATCTTCGANTAGAAGTAACTGGTTATGTTTTGCTTGCATACCTACAACTAGCAAATGAATATCCAGATGAATTTCTATTGGTTTCGGCTTATCCCATAGTGCAATGGTTGACAGCACAACGTAACGCCTATGGAGGATGGAGTTCCACTCAGGTTAGTGTTTTAATAATTTTAATACAATATCAAATCTTTATTTATTATTCATTATAAATCTTGTAACCCAGAACACAGTGATCGGTTTGACCGCATTGGCAGCATATGCCACGCAAACCCATATTGAAAACACATACATGACTGTCACTGCAAAAGCAGACCAAGGATTTTCTGAAAGCTTTCAAATAAATAACGAGAACGGACTAACAGTCCAACAGGGTCTCATAAGGTAACAGAATTCAACACAGTGCAGTACTAAAAATGTTTCCAAAAATAACGCTATAATTGCATTACAATTGCAGTCCAGTACCTAGTACAATCACGTATTCAGCTGATGGAAAAGGATGTGCCTTGGTACAAACAACATCTAGATACAATGTGCCAAAGAAAGAAACTAAACCATCTTTCACAGTAAAAGCATAGGAATAGTTCTGCAATGCTCATCTAAATATAATATTCCATTATTTAGATAAGTATTTGAAAAATATCTTAATCATTATTAAATATCCAAGATAAGCACACATGTCAAGAGTTCGGAAAAAGGATGCGATGAACCTGGCCTGAGATTTTTAGTTGTCTGCGCTACGTAAGTTTAGTTAGCGCAAAATCAAGCATAAAAAACTTTCTAACGTGGTGTTAAAGATATTTACAACATACAATGCAGATACAAAAGTTCTGATGAAGAGGCAGCTTCGAACATGGCTGTTATGGAAATAAAATTGGTTTCTGGCTTTAATGCAGAGGAGAAATCTCTGAAGAAGATGGTCGAAGGGAATAAACCCAATGGAATGAAGCGGTACGAGATTGATGGGAAGAAAGTGACGATTTACTTCAGAGCTGTAAGTTTACTATACCGTAATACTTGCTGAATTAGATTACTTTATTACTGCAATATTTCCTAATTTATTTTACTGTGATAGATTGGCGTTCAGCGAAAATGCGCTGCATTTGAAGTCAATCACAATGAAGATGTGAAAAATGTTCAACCTGGTTCTGCCAGAGTATATGATTATTACAACCCCACAAAAGAAGCCAGCACTTTTTTTACTATGGATTGCAGAGATGAAACGTACAACCCTTCGACTTACATGCACGGTAAGCACCTGTACTTCCATCTGTACAGTATTTTCAAATGTATTCAGATTTGGTACTAGGTAGGATTTTATGCACTTCTATTTCACTATAGATTGCATGGAATGGGGACAAAACGGAATATGTAAGCGTACTTGCCTAGCGCCCCGATTGCCAGAAAATTATTGCCCGGTCTATAATGTAAGTTAAAAAATACTTCAGTATTTCACGTTCTCTCCAAATTATTATGGACAAACAACATACAAGTAAAAAATACAAATATTTTATTTTTTATAATGAGCAAATACCATTTACAGGCCAGAAGACCCAGTTTTGATTACTGCAAAGTGTATGGCGATAACTCGTGTGGTGATAATGGGAGATGCATTAAAACTGAGACCTACTATCGTTGCTCATGCAATTCTGGTACATGACTTTACTAGGTTTGATGTAGTGTCAGGACTGGACCTTATATTAATTTTACGTTTAAGGGTACAAAAATACCAGATGGAGTTGGGGCTGCATTCCAATTGATGAAATAGAACCAGACATAGGAATAATCGATGAACCTGAACTTATTCCAGTTGTAGATGATATATCTCCAGCTTGTGAAAATAATATTTGCTCTCCAACGCCGGCATTAATACTTCGAGAAGGTAGACATTTTACATTTACGTTATAATACTACTCGTGCTGCAAGTTGTATAGCTTGTATAAGTTCTTCAGGCTTATATACATATACTAATTTTTATCTTTCTCATCAGGTAATAAAACTGTGTACTTTTGCTATGATGGTCACACATTGACCGGATCTGGTAATGAGAGCCAGTGCCAAGATATCAATGAATGTGAGGATGATCCATGTGATGGTGACAACGTGGTATGTATACATTTCTACTGCATTGATCTTTGAGTAAAACCTTTAACATAATGTGAATCTAATTGTATTTTGCATCTTATATTCACTATTGTATCTTCAAGGAATGCATAAACAATCACGGATCTCATGAGTGCAAGTGTGCTGAGGGATATCGAGAATTTGTCGATGAAGATGAAGGGATAGTAGATTCAACGCGTTGCACACAGATAGGTAAGTTCATCCGTGAAGCAATAAACAATAGTAAATCTGCTCATTCTATCGTTACTGATCTGACATTATTATAATATATGAATTTGAAGAAGAGATGGAAAGTCTCGAACCTCCTGAAGATGAAGAGGAAGAAGAGGGAGAAGATGATGAAGATGAAGAAGAGGAAGAAAGTCGCGAACCTGGAAGACTATTAGATGGAGAGGAAGGTCCAGAACACACTCCTTCACTACTTACTAGAAGTTGCCCGACCTGCTTGACTTCATTCCCAGAAAAATCCGAATACAATGATATATTTTGTCCAAAGATGAATGGTAAATACTTGTATATAGTTTTCTGACCCACGCCTAAACTAAACCTGTTCATTTATTTCTAAGGATACTTTATCAAAAGAAGATCGTCGCCAGACACTAGTAGTGTTGTTAGCATGAAATCGTTCCTAATTGACGGTAAGAAGGATACAAGTAGGAAAGTGAAGAAAATAAACATCGATATAAATCCACAGTGTGATTGCAACACTTTGTCAAGTAAGTTGAATATAAGATAGAATTCACTATTGTCATGTTTTATCCTAAAGTATACGAGTATATGCATACCACCTACTCGAATACACCTACAGAACCTCTTGTACTCTAGACAAAGTTGTGTCTTGGGAAAATCCTTGAATCAAATTTAATTAAATCAATAAATACTTTATTTGGCTAAGTGAAGTTCATGGAAGTCCATGAGGATTTATAAATACAGGAAATGTGAAATTAGTATGTAGGGTGGAGGGTATGGTGTCATAACAATATACAATTTTATTCTGTGTTTGTGGTGGGTTTATAGAGATTCACTCCTTTGGATTCGCATTCCTAGAATACATATTTCCATATTTATTTTGCAGAAGCTAAATACATACTGCTGACCCCTTCAGTCCCATTGGAAACTGATGATTCAAGATCCATTTACATTGATGGACAATCCAGATTTCTCGTCAAGAAAGCATGGAAGAGAATACAAGCATACCCATGTACTGATAAAGAAACACCGTCACCACCAGAGGAGCCACTTGTTCAAATACCAGATCTTAGCAGTGTTGATGAACTAGAAAACGGGCCAAAATAACATTTTTATAGCATATATTATTACTTCAACGGTTATCTTTGTACTGCCAATTCCAACATATAATCTATAAGCTTCAACGTCAAAGTGTTCAAAACTATATACTGTAGTACGTTTGATTGTACTAGTTTTCACGTGATGATTTTTTTTGATTTTCTGATATATAGATGAATGTAATTAGAATTTTAATAAACTTCTCTCAGCAATGTGCATCATTTAAGGATTGGTTTCGAAGAAAGGCAGGCATTGAATAAACTTT
>QXVX01010686.1:0-33740 GCA_013436065.1 Halocynthia aurantium | reverse complement strand
ATGTAACTAGCGGAATAATAGATTTCACTCGTCCAAAAAATGCAGGTCGCCGTATTTCGAGGAGTTGGGGCCAGCGGGGTCATGAAAACAGACAATATACGGAAGACAAACTGACGCGGCGGCATCTACCTCGAGATTTGATTTTCTGATACAGATTAGAACCGAGTTGCCAAGAATTTTTTTAATTTACCCCATATGACCTTAACGAAAAGGAACCCAATAGAGTAATAGAGTATAGAGAGTAACATGGGTTCCTGTTTGAATATGGTACAGTTGTGATTTTGTGGCCGAATAAAGATATTAATTCTTGGTGTGAATATTAGTCTCCTCAGTTGTATCAAGAAGTGAGATGTTAAGGTTTCTCTCTCGGCTTATATTCCATTGCGTTATTCCTACAAGGTACATTGAAGCATTTTGAAAGCGTAATATGGGCTAGAGAGCCACATAATTTCCCGAGCCCAGAAACCTCGATCCGAATTTGAAAGGAGTCCCATATGGTAAGACAAGCTACAAAGATGACAAGTACGACCTGTGAATATTTACCTTCTGGAATTCATNACTGGAATTTTAATTTCCTCGAACCACAGTCACTTTGACGTCATATATTCTAACTATTACACTGATGTTCAACTCGTATATTTACCATGTTAAAAATCCAACTATACATCATGTATTTCTCTCCCTCCGATAAAGTAGAACAAACCACAGAATGGATCGAATGAGAGGTGGATGATAACAGATAACTGCGATGGTAATAAGTTGTTGTACATATGTAAACCCGCAAGCATCATCCATTTGTTTATGGGACCAGTCAAATCCATCATAAAGCCTAATGCATTGAAAAAGATGAATGGTCCCTTTGGCTGAACACCCCTTCACCCATGACAGATTAACTTGCTTACAATCGATCATTAAAAAGTCAGCCTGTCTGCCGCCTAGTATGCATTTATTAGCTGATGGAAACAGTGTTTCATAAGCGGACTATGCGACAACACTGCTTGTTAGGGATTCTGCAAGGTATAGTTAGGATTTGAGCGAAATAATGCAATGTCGAAACCACGATACAAGCATAGGTATGAATTTGACATTGCAAGCCAAACTAAGTACATGAAGGTATATACAGAGTAAGGTAAACTTGAAGAAAAAATGCTCACTCAGGCGAATACACGAAAACCCTATAGACTCCAAAAATCTGGATTCCCCGAGTTATTTTTAGTGAGTTTTCGGTGAGAGTAACAATTATCGAAACTTTGCGAAGGCAGGCATAGTTCAAATTTACAGTCGCCATTTTTATTTATACATCGGCAGTAGTAGGCAAAGATAGGTACAACATTTTTTGTAAAGGATAAGCATAGCTTTTGTGAGCTATATCTTCTTCTTAGAAGTATAAAAAGTACTTCGAAAAATTCATGCAGTACAGTAAGACTTTCGATGAGATATTGAGAGCAGAGATGAGATGATGTATTTCAGAGCAGATGTAGAGATTTGTTGGGTAGCGTGCAGACTAATGAACTACGCGCTTTTCAGTTATTTCCGAAGTGGAAAGGAAAAAGTAAACATAGTTCTTGAAATACATGGGCTACTGCATCATAATACAATTGGGCACAGCAGGTAGGTCTTTTGTGTAGTGGATGGGCCTTTTTTGTTTTTTTCTACGGGCTTTCAGGAAGCGTATGTTGGTTTATATACTTACCATGACGAATAGACTTTAACATGGACCCCNGGCATCTACCTCGAGATTTGATTTTCTGATACAGATTAGGATCGAGTTGCCAAATTTTTTTTGAATAACCCCATATGACCTTAACGAAAGGGGATAGAGTATAGAGTATAGACAGTAATATGGGTTCCTGTTTGAATATGATGCAGTTGTGATTTTGTGGCCGAATAAAGATATTAATTCTTGGTGTGAATATTATTCTCTTGTTAAGGTCTCTCTCTGGCTTATATTCCCTTGCGTTATTCCTACAAGGTACATTAAAGCATTTTGAAAGCGTGATATGGGCTAGAGAGCCACAGAATTTCCCAAGCCCAGAAACCTTGATCCGAATTTGAAAGGAGTCCCATATGGTAAGACAAGCTACAAAGATCACAAGTATGACCTGTGAATATTTACCTTCTGGAATTCATTGTCACTATGTTACAGTAAGTACACATTACCGCTACAACGACAATCAAGGAAACCAAGTTCCCAGCGGCGTACACATGCGGCTCATCGCTAACAAACGACCTAATTGTTTTCTAGGCCTGGTACTAGACTGTTAAATCATCATACTCGTACAGAACTGACGAATCCAAACACACGTGTAGTCAACACGGGATAATATATCACGTTGTAGCATATATCTGTATATCTATACACTTCAGGTCTATACCGCTATGATTTCAATGTGAATTTCGCGCCCTAAAAAAATATATAGGATATTGGATTTTGATTGTGGAAAGTANATACATCGGCAGTAGTAGGCAAAGATAGGTACAACATTTTTTGTAAAGGATAAGCATAGCTTTTGTGAGCTATATCTTCTTCTTAGAAGTATAAAAAGTACTTCGAAAAATTCATGCAGTACAGTAAGACTTTTCGATGAGATATTGAGAGCAGAGATGAGATGATGTATTTCAGAGCAGATGTAGAGATTTGTTGGGTAGCGTGCAGACTAATGAACTACGCGCTTTTCAGTTATTTCCGAAGTGGAAAGGAAAAAGTAAACATAGTTCTTGAAATACATGGGCTACTGCATCATAATACAATTGGGCACAGCAGGTAGGTCTTTTGTGTAGTGGATGGGCCTTTTTTGTTTTTTTCTACGGGCTTTCAGGAAGCGTATGTTGGTTTATATACTTACCATGACGAATAGACTTTAACATGGACCCCTCGCGTTGATTTCGAATGGGGTACCTTTACAACGAATATACCATAATATTCAAACTCATGAATTATACTATTGAAATACCTGTAAGCACGAACACATGGTTGTAATAACAAAAGCTAGTAGTTACTCAAAAATCGTTAAGGGGATAATTTTCCAGTTGGAGCGTACGCGGAAAATGAAAATAAATATTAATACATTATGATAATCGAGAATCATCAACAAACCTACCATTTTTCCTCTATACTGACTGCATTTCTTACATGCTTACAATACATTTCAATATTTTACAAGAAACAATCAACTGTATATGGATACTTGGGTAATTGGAAAGCTATCAGTTGACGTTTTAAGACCACAGTATAAATAATAGGATACATTGTCACTGCATTTATTGTAAATCTGAGGCCTATTACGGTTATATAATCCCATCATGATGGACAGTCAGAACTCTTTGTTTCCAAACACAACAGTACAAGTTAGGTTCCACCCAACCAACGTAACAACTGTTTACATACACGAGATTAGAGAATAGATACATGATTGCTTAAGGATCTCTTACAAGAAAAATTCCAGTCCAACTATTGTGTACTCTTCCTTTTTGTAACGTTTTGTATCAATTAATAATGTGTTGTACTAAACTGGAATACGAATTGGAAACCGGCACTTAGCTTTACTGAATGAGAAGAAGAACTTTCGAACGATACATCGAATACTGGAGAAGTTTTATTGACAGCTAAATAGGAATCAGATTACGTCCCCATCGTAACTCTAACCGATTGTGTCAATACACCGTCTATAGACCACCCTTCGACCCCTGAAAGTACCCCGTTTGTTTAAGTGGGTAGTTTTTGGTGTGAAAATATTACGAAGGTTTTGTTATGGCAGACGTGATGTAAACTTCAAAATGACGTAACCACGGAAGACAGTTGTTTATTTACCGTTTGGGACGCTGGTTGTTTGTTTTTATATGCGAGAGTGACACAGTGTAACAACGTATACGAACGTATAGGTAAGTAATATGGTAAAAGCTCTTAAGAATATATACACAGATCCTTGTTTTTTCAGTTAGATAGCCTAGCCCTAGAGCCTAGGTCCAAAGTAGGTTTTCATCTGCTCCATCTCCCACAGGGAGCTCAGACCCCGGAACGCATTATTCTGGGTTACATATAGGACTACAATACTAAATTTTGTACAGATTCTATATTAGTAATATTTTACCGATGATGAAAAGGTCTTATAAGACAATTAAACGACACAATATTGTTGCATAATTTACATAACTTCATACTTTATCATAGTAATCGTAAACTGTCAACAAGTTGAATGCTGAAGGGATGACGGCGTTTTGAGCATGTTTGTTGATAAAAACTTCAGTCGAAAAGCAAACAATTCACTCATCAAACGTCATGGTTAAGTTATCTGATCTATGTGTTTTCGTTTAAATTCCATGGGTCAATTAAGGTCAAGTCGAAATAGGAGTTAGTTCCTTCCCCCGTTCGATGCGTCTGAATTATGAAGAATCTGTGCTATGGTAATAACGTAAATTCTTACGAGCTAAACTTCAATCTTGACAGCTATGCCAAAATTCGATTTGTAACACCAAGCCAGTCTAAACAATTTCATTAACTTGTTTACGAAACAGCAATTAAAGTTAGTTTTGCTATCGAATGTCATCTGATATCACATTAGCCGGATTTAAATGCCGCTAATCTAATTTTAATGACGTCATAGTATCAGGGTCGAATTAACTGATAACATATATGTTATAAAGGAAGCATGAAATAAAATTAAAATCTATCAGTACATATGCGTTGATTCAGTTCAAAATTACCTGACAAAAACGTGAAACCAAGGGCCACAGAAAGCGCGGGGCTCATAGCATTTGTTTTTATGTTAATCCGACTACGCACAGTACAGGATATATTTGCAATTTAAACTGACTTTACCAACTCGAATTCAAATGGTATGAAAGTGTATGAAAGTGTATGTTATTACATATTTGCAATTTTTTTATTAATTATTTTATTAATTTCATCTTCATCTGGTACTAAAATACAGTATTCCATTTATCTACTTATTATATAAATAATATATATCAAGTAACAAGAACGATCAAGTTAAACCAGTCATGGTGCAACAATTCGAAATAGATTGAAATATCACAACGCATCAGTGATAATTCACTTCATTAGTTCACAATACAAGGAATGTCTACACTCTACAGTACCTAATAGTTGTGTCTAAACTTTTCAAAATCGATTATTTCAACATACACGGTAGCGGAAACCTAAAATGTAAACAACGTGCTACAGTTACAATATGGCGGAAATATGTGGAGGGGTAAGCGCGTCATAGGGAAATGCTCGCCAATATATTCTAAAGAGGTGATTGGCACCGTGTTTGAGTTGGTAGATTGTTTCAAGATATATAATGTCGTAGCTTGCCAGAAATACTGGAATATATGAGATGTGGTACAACAGAAGTTATGTGTACCATAACAAAATATTTCAAACTACACTATTGTAATATCCTTTTGTTGAAGACGATGGATATTAACTTACTAACCAAACAATAATGTATACAAAATTATCTCTGGAATATTTACATTCAGTTTTTTCATATTATTGTTGTAAAGTAATTGCTTTACATGACCGGAGAAATCTTGAAGATAAAAGTATTGATTTACGAGAAACAACTGTAGTAAATTAAATCATAATTCGATAGTAATCGAGGAAAATATAAAATTACGACACAATTCGAGTAACAAGGTACATAATTATCCGAGTAATAATGTGTAGAACCACATTCGCACAAAAACCTTCACGCCTTCACGGATTATTTTATCAATACAAAATAAAAACAAATTGAACATTGCAGTTTTTTGTTTTGAATCTTAAATCAGAGTTCAAATAATTCAATTTTTTTCTAATGGGTAAAATCTTGATTCCTGTCCGTTACAAAATCCACATAACTCGATCAGATTTTTATGAAGGCCTCGCTACAACGACATACCAGGAGTTACAAAACGCTCAGCTTCTCACCTGTGTCGAACTGTTTGCGTTAACATAACACGCCCTATTACCATGAATCAAATTTTATAATTAATCAATGGGACCTTTATTTAGTCATACAGGGGTGTCGTGAATAATCATCCGCTTTCTCATTCATAAGCGGCAACCGAGCGCCAAACGTCGTGAACTGTCACTCATATGGCTCACTCTGGCAATCAATAGATTTTGCACATGAATCAAAAAAGCACGGGACTCTTTTCCGCCGTTTTGGTCAACAAACAAAAATTCTACACAAAGCCAAAGAGGTACAAAGTGAAATGTGCGCCAGCCCCATACTCGAACACCTGGGGTTGAAAATCTTATTCCGAAGTTTGTATTTGAGTAATGTCGCTATTTGTGTTTAGCAGTCACGCTCATTCTTTTCAGATGTGTTTTTGTTTTAGTCTTTTCCCTTTCCCCCTTTCTTCCGCGATTTACAACGCAACAGTATTATAGTTATTCGATTTGGGACTAAGGGATCTTCTCGAGCTGTGCGCCCCGGTGAAAGTCCGCTAAACAAAAACGGTTTGTTGTTTCAAGGGGTAAACACATTATCCGGTGACATAGCCGATACTGAGTTAGATTTCTCGCTTCATTTACGATTTTTTTTTTGGAAAATACGCTTTTTAAGTTGGCCTCTATGAAAGCGTATAAAAATTTTCACTTGAGGAATTTTTTATATACATGGCACACGCTAGAACTGGCGTGCAAAATATTCAAAACAAAAATCATTTATGTACTTTCGAGAGACCGATTTCAAGTTAGGATGAGGTCTACGGACAATATTTCTACCTCCAATATTTAAATCTACATCCAGCTCCCAACTCACAAGGTTAAGTTAAAAAAAGACCAATAAGAATCTCCGTAAGAGATAATAGAAAAGGTTTTATATATTAAATAAATGGAAATTAATCAAGGAAAGTAATAGTATCTTATTTTTCGGCTCTTTTGACAGGCATAGTAATCCCCGGGCATGTCAAGTGGTATAATGATAGCTTACATATTAAAACACCTGTAGTAACTTTACTGAATTAAATGGTATATTTTGCTGTGTTTAATGAGATCAATGAGAATGAGATGATTTTGGATTTCCCCAACTCAGTTCTATTTTTTGACAGACACCGTTAGACATTAGCACGCAAAGCTGAATCGTGAACTCGCATATCTTCGAAATGTGCGAAACTCGAATGTTTGAGAATCTTTATCTAAGAATTTGTTTTTAAATCAAACTCTTTATTATCATAAACTAAAATTCAGAATAATCTCACTTTTAGGCTTCATAACGCAAAATCAGCATTATATCAAAGAACGCAAAATAATATGGTTTCCCATTAGTGGATCAAAATGGATTTGGTTCGAATACTTCAGAGTTTCCTTCTCCCATCCAAAAAGCTGTTTAGCGCTTTTTCTTGGTAGTGCTCAGAATTACTAGTTTCAAGAGTTTAATATAAGGTATGGAATTAAGAACGGTTAAAAATAGCCGATCCTTCGCATCCCTCATATTCCGAGCGCTATACTTCACCGCAGTAACTCACATTTAACGCGCACTCTTTTCTCTCGTACCGCTCTCTAGCCTGGCTGTTGATGCCTTGGTAACTATACTCGACAACAGAGAATTTTTTTACTCAGTCGTTTTGGTCTCGAAATCATTCATTCGTATGGTAATTTAGTGGAGTGAAGCATTGTGGAGCTCAGGATGGTGTCGCTTGGGAACGTTAATTGATGCTTAGAGGCAAGCCCTGATGAGATTAGCAAACTTCATTACGAACAGTTGAAAACCTAATCAGGCTGCCCCATGTTAACTATGGTTTTTGAACTGTGAGCGAAAGAAAGGGACCGCTCTACTAAAGTAGATTAATTAGGGAATTAATAGCAATTTTGTTTAATTAATGAAAGGAAAACAGAAATTGCAGATAGTAATTAGGTTTACGATGGGTAGAAGAAAAGGAAGGGTCAGGAGTCAGTGTTGTGGAATTTAAGTTTGAAGTTTAATGTGAAGAAAAAGAAAATTTTCTCTTGTCTAATTTTTGAAAATACTAATGAATATCGATATAATGATGGGTGAATTTGAGCATTTTAGCGACAATTACTTTAGAACAATATAAGATAATGGAGTAAATAATTTAAAAGTATTGCAATGCTTCTGTATCACATATATATTTTGAAATTAATTTCGGATTCACTTTACCTTCCAAGCGATTTCTTAAAAAATATATGCAGAGTGCACGCAAATCCTGCAGCAATAAATGTGATTTTTTTCAATCCGTACTAATAGTCACGCATCTCACTCGTGTAAGTTGAATATAAGAAAGTTCCACATTTTTCGATGAAAGATTAATAGCTCTGGGTCGGGTAAAATAATAACGCATAGTAGTAATAGTTAAGAAAGATTACTGTTTTTCAAGTTACACTTTACAGTTATACTCTACCTATATATATCGACACAGCATACTCGACGTGAATGCATTTCATTTACTATATTTACCTATTCGCTCAACTTTTCAATAATTCCTTTCCAACTAGGTGCTTTAACTGCTAACAGTTCTCGAATCGGGATTATCCAATTATTGTATGTATCACTATGTATAGTACGCAGTCAATCGTACCCCCACCTTCGATGGTGACTTACCCGCCACCGCTCTACCACCGGCCGCACCAATTCTCTCTCTCGCCTTCGACCGGAGCTAGTCCCCCCTCATGCCCGCAAAACTATTATCCAGGACCCCATCACCCACACCATCATCATCACCCTGCCGCGATGTACTCGACCTACGACGGATTTATGCATACCTACATGCCGTCTGATCCATGTAAGCAGGCTTTGATGATGGCTTCGCAAGCTGCAGGATTTACAGGAATGGGAGGCGACTACAATACAAGTTACGGTAAGATAATGCTGGTGTATTTTGAAGGTTCTGGGTAAGGTTTATAAATTACAACAGTTGACTAGCAAAATTCTGCCGATTTACCTTACGATAAATAATTATATACACGATGTTGGGAATCCAGGAGCCAAATATTAAAATATAATTATCGAATAATAAAATATTTATTTCGTACTATTTACACAGTGTAATCTCTTTCACGTATTCTAATTTACAACAAGATATATTGAAATACAATACAATTCATTCAATTGCTCAGAATTTGGCGTGCCCAAGCCCCGAACTAAGTAACGTGGCGATATACAAAGTAAATTAATGTTCATATCTCTACTATATCACATTTTTATTTTATCCACCAAGGGAAGTCACCCCATCCCCATCAAATTTTCCTCAAAATACAAAATAAATATCACCATTAAATTTTGTGTTAAAAATGTTCACGAAGTTATTGTAAAATATGGGAGTTCAATCCTCCGGTTTAGCAAACAAATAAACAAACAAACTTCCTTTTATTTATATATATAGACCATATATGACATTGCGGGGTAATGTGTTTTTGAGTACGTCATCATCTAGCCAAACATTGTTTTGGTGAGACGTAAGATTTATGAAACAATTTTTTTTCCGACTAATAGCAAATATTTTCACGATATCCATGAGCATCGGTGGGATAAGCCTTCATGTAATAGTGACAAGACATCTTATAAAACTGAATAAAAACAACAACACCAACAAAACAACTTGTGAAATGAAATGTCGCATCAAAAATCCGAGATCATTTCTCATTAGGTTTAATCCTAATCCTGAACCAGTCGAGATCTATCGATATGACCTCATCAAACAGACTCGTGTTTATAATCCTGATAATGAAGCATATTCATCCGAATCAAAATCTATAATTATTCAGCCGAGTCGACAGGATTATCCCAAACCATGCGCGAGCAACTGAAACGTCCAATAAATGCTACAGTACTGCGATTATTCTAGAGAATCAGAATTTTTTCTGATTGAAGACAAACGACATTATTGTAAACGAATTTTGATCTCCGTCTGATGGGAATTTCTCACCTGAGATGTTTTTAATAGAACACTGTCACTTATACACGATTAGGAATAATACTTCACTAATAATGATAGGAAAGTTTAATCTTCAAGCTTGAAACTGAAAAAACAAGATTGCGGTTCCTAATAAGACAAGGCTGTTTTTCAGCGTCAACAACAACAATCGGTGTTTATTTATTTCTGTAACAGTTGCGACTAAACAAGAATTCCGATCACGTCGTGCAATTTTGCATATATATATAATAAATATTTCTAATAAGGGGAAGGTGTGTTATGTTTCTTTAACCGCTTAGATATTTATGTTAAGCACTGTATTTTGGTTACCACTATACTCCTAATCAAGTAAGTCTAACAATCCAGAATCGATAACAATTTCCTGACGTTACGACCAAAACATCGAAGATTTTCCAAACCGAAAACTGAAAATTAACGGTAAGGTAACTAATTTCCTTATCTTCGTTACGTTGATACGGTTCGTCCACTAAGCGGATGATTTATCAGATACCCGATACGCAGAATGTCGCTTTCTACCTACCGCTAACAAATTAAACAACGATTTTCGAAGGCCAGCTAATGCTCAGTTATACAAGTAGAATTCCTTTAACTCCAAAGGCAATATAAGCCAACAATCAAGACAACAAGCCAACAAAAAACGGATTCTTCTGTCAGTTATTTAGTATATAGATGTATTTATGTCTGTTAATATGTTTGTGCTTTCTTGTCTTCGAATATTACCCTTAGACCCCCCTTAGAGGCGGCCCGCGGAACGAATTTGTGAGGCTTGCGGGAAGCTGCGGTTTTTGGCCCGAGAGGGCTACAGGGTGGCCCACCTCTGCCTTAGAATCTATCTGAGGCTTAGATAGTACAAGTATGCGGCATGTTATGTATTGATAGGTTGTAAATCATTTTCCAGTATCTTCCACCGGTGTTTCTGAAACTCTCCAGGTGTGCCTTCAAATTTTCATCTAAAAAATTTACTAAATAACGTTGAAGCTTAAAGTTACCATTTTCACTAGTTGCAGCTTGATTACGGAAGCAGTTATGCTGCGTCAAATAATTACTTTTCAGAATGTGCTGCTGCGTGAAAATAATTTGAAAATTTCTGCCTTTATCTAGCACTAGTGAGATTCTAGAGTATTCGCGATTTGTTGGATCAAAATGGCGCTTAGAATCGAATTCATTCATCTGGAAACTTTCCAGGTGTTACGAAATCGCCAGCATTCTGTTACGAAACTGGTTTCAGTCATACGATACTTAACTAGAATAACTCAAAACAACTGAATATGACGTAATATAAGTATAGAATAATATACAACGGTGGTTCAACTTTCAACACTCTGATGCAACCCGAACACTAGCGGTTAGTGACTAGCCCACATATAAAACGTCCCTGACGAATTGCCGTTTGTGAATGTAGTATCCACATTGGACATTCCTAATTCGCATAAAAAGTTCGCATAAACAGCAGACGCTTCAAAGGCATCGCGTATTATCGAAATTCTAATGTTAGTTAGAACACAATGAGGTATAAACGTGTAGTATTATATTCATTGAGCATGTATTTATACATGTGTGTATAGCGTAGGCTTTGTGAGGCATGTTCTTACTACGAATCCCTACATTCCTGCGACTCATTGCAGGGTCACCTCACCTGAACCCCGTAAATTACAACATGTACTTGAGCATCGAAAATGAAAACATGACCCCGAATTGTTAATTCGAGCACGTGTGGTAACGTTAGAATATACGTGGGAAACTCAATAGTTGAATGCCACGGCCACTTGCCAACTATTTGGTTATCAAGAACCTAATAATGCATGCTATTTCAACAAGAAGGGAAACCATTAGTCACAGACAGAGTCGATGTATATAAAAGAATTCCTAAAATAGCGACAAAAATGCATTTTGCACTCGAGTGTCGAGTCGAGAGCATTTTGTCCTATGAACTTGACTCCTATGAACTTATGAACTTGACTACTACGAACTTGAGAGTTTCTGAATCATACAATGCGGATAACGTAATGCGAAACGTTAATTTTAGAATCAAATTGAGCCTAAACAACCCGTTGCCAAACGCCAAAAGAATTGTCGGTACCCGGTGTCTAAATATACGGGGATTTACGCAGAATAGTAACATCTTCCATAAAACCACCTGCTATGTACTTTGCCACACGAACATACAATCAAATAATAAGGAAATAAAATATTCTACCCTATCTTCACAATGTTGAGTAAAAATCAAAATAACATTGAACCTTGACCTCTAGACAAACCTCGGAAATGACATAGCATACATATCAAAATACAAAATACACAACTACTCAACAATTACTATGATTCGTGGTTGTTCTTATGTACACCCTATTCAAATATTTTGTAAAATTACTTTACTTATTTACACCCGCTTCAATGTTGTTGTTATGATATAAAATAGCCAGAGAGCTTTAGGCATTTTCATGTAAGCACGCGTGCGCTGACATCATCATTTTCTCAAAGTGAGAAAAATGTCCGGATATTTGTCCATTTCTCGTGATTGATAGCACTCTAATTACGCTTAAACACTAAAGCCAGGCGGCCGAAAAGTTAAAAATTTCTTAAGATGCCCGGAGATGAAAGCGCATATGCCTCCTTCTATTAAAAAGACCTGGAAGCGTAAAAGCTTTTCGGCAAATTAAAGCCATCCTTTTAAAAAAGAACTTCAGTACAACAAAAATGTAACTTCAAACAATATCGGTATTTTTTGTTTGTTGCAAAGCAACATGTACTAAGAAACTAAGCTAACTGGTATCTGTATTATTCAAGGTCGCCAGGTATTCAGGTAACTTTAATAGAAATTTACATAAGTAGCAAATACTTTTTCTCTGCAATTGTGCGACATGTCAGGAAGTTACCCAGTCATGGAAAACTTGCTATGTTTGTATTTAAATTCCTCCATCTATTTTCCAATGAAAACATAGGCACAACCAATGCTAAAGAGTTATTTTTACGCTATGACTTTCACCGTCAAATCCTTAACAAAACGTTTGCTCTAAAGGTACAGTTCGGGGTATTTTGTTTGACAACGAAATCACAATCAAGATCAGGGTACTGAACTGAAATCACAACACTTATCAAGGGAACTGCAAACTATCCTAGCAGTCAGATTGTACCATTCATTCTACACAAATTTCACCTACTATACCAGATTCGTTACCTACATATATCGCTTTTGTTTGGATATGATAAGCCTTTTCAGCTAATACTTTACTGAACTGCATATTTTAGCAGCTCTAAAGATCTATTTCACTAAGGGCTAAGGATACCATTTCACATAACACCATTACAAAAACCTGCTCTCGCCTGTGAACAACTACCAACGTGGCTGTTTCTCTGGTGTGAAACCAAAAGAAAATCCCGAGCACGTAAATTAAATTATAAAAGGGTACAACTAACTGACAAATCGTTTCAGTTAGTCCCTCCATTACATAGACGTGTAATTATTATAGCAGACAATTAAAACAAATTGATTACTCTTATCCAGTGTCGTAATAAGGATTTGTGCCACCGATTGCGAAATCTGTAAAGGATATCAAATTGTATACTCGATTTTGACGGTTACATGATAATTTAATATTATTACTGTACACGCATTTACATTATATTCACGTCTTTGACGTTCGTAAGGCGACATAAATACCAGACGGAACTCCAATCTTTAAAATAAGTTTATTATTGATAAAACGAGTCATTGCCAAGCGTAATACAGTAGCACAATGCTCGAACTCTAATAAGTCAAACAATAATAAATCATTAAGTTTACTTTCCCCTGTGACCGCCATTTTGTGTTTCAGCGTCTTTAATGCGGCGTGGCAAACGCTTCATGGTCGAGAATGAATGTTTTGAAATCTCTCTGGTTCGTTTCGGCGGCTGACAAAATGTCAAACAGAGTCAAAACAAATCTTACGTGACATAGCAAACAGTAAACAAAGATTACGACGTCATATCGAACACCTGGAGTCGCGAATCTTAACTCTTTTTCGGCGGGACTCGGATTTTCTAAGGGCGGCAATTTTTATTTCACAACTTAAACCATGAAAGGGGAACCTTTTGAAACCTAAATAAACTGACACATAAAACCACAACATATAATTAAGTGATGTCCCACAATCTAAGATCTATATTAACATACATTACACTTTTCAAAACCAGTTTTAATAACTCATTATAAATGTAGTGAAAGGCTTTTTTTAATCGATAAGGCATAAGGTATATTCTTACAGTCTTAACATAGTAAGCAATGGTTGGATTTTTAATGCAGACCTTAACGCTAAACTGTTCACACAGATGACGACTCGAAACCATCAAAACAAAGGAGAGCAAGAGCCAACTACAGTCAATGGCAGCTGGAAGAACTGGAGCGCGCGTTTCAAACTACACATTATCCTGATATATTCATGAGAGAAGCGTTGGCTCTCAAGCTGGATCTGATTGAAGCCAGAATCCAAGTAAGTTTCATATCATTCTTTGACCTTATTACCGAGTGAGTTAAGTAAGACCACATAAATAAATTAAACTACGCATTTGCAACTATCCCCGCTCGAGGGAAGAATTCATAGAATGGAAAAAAAAAATTCAAAAAAATATGAGAGACGTACGTACGTACGTAGAGACTTTTTGTATTTCACGAGATTTTTAAAGTCAGTAGTTAGTAATTTTTTTAAGTAAATGAGATTAGCAATCAATGTGATGATGCTGGATTTTCAGATGCCACCTCAGAAACCTAATAAAACATTACTTTCTTCAGCGCAAGGCGTAAATATAAGACAATGGGGCGGATAACTTTAGTTAAAATTGGGATGCGGTTTACGCTTAGCCAATCTTAATGCCGAAAAATTTGTAAAATTCTTAATAGGTTAGCGAGGCCAAGCCTCCCTAATCTTCAATATCTGGTTAAGACTCATCGCCCAGCTTATGAAAGGTTGTTTCACGCACCTACGCTGACAGAGCATCGAGTAATTATAGGGCATTTGGTGACTGATAGGTTTAGAAATACAATCAGATAGATAAGTTGAGGGAAACCTAAACGAATTTAGATCGCTAATATCCTCAAGTACTTCAAACGTACAAACTTTTAACCATAGAAAATGAAAATACTGCAGAACATAAAGAGCTGGAACGGAAAAAAAATAATTAAACGTACTATTCGAATGGAAATTAAAGATCGTTCAAATAATAGCGTGGTAAAAGATTTGAAATCATTAGCTAACAGCCCTAATATGGCCGCAGAAAATGTTTTTTGTCGTATTCTGTTTGTGTCCGTGATTAACTAATCAAACACAATTAGGAACCTATACCTCAGCTGGTGTGTTCCGTATATGCTGCCTCCAACTACCGACCTTCGATACCCAACTAATTGGCAGTAATTACTCTTCAATCGAATTAAAACGCGTCAAAGCGAACAATAATTTGGATTAGCTACGCTTTCCGACTGACGGCTGGGAATTATGTAATGATTAGGCGAGGATATCCCCTCGGCTGAAGTTTCAACTGATTCTTACATTCAGTCTGAGTTACTTTGTATATAAGAGGTATATTAGGTGTAAGAGATCATAATCTTCTAATTTTAACATATTCGATTCAATTTAATGAAAAATTTCTCAGACCGACATATAATCTAATGAACTACAAAGATTATTATAAAGAATAAGCAAGAATTTTGTGTTAAATGTGGAGTGAACGCGAACTAAAGTGAACTGCAATAGTACTTTCCCCTAGATTCCGATGTATCTCCCGCAAACAGCTTACAAGAAGGAAAGATAGGGTGGAAGACTACATTGCTAATAAAGTATTGAAGCACTATGTAAGATTTTCAATGTTTAGATTTAATTAGACGCGGTTCGAGCAAAGTTTGTTATTATATGATCAACAGTATGTGAATCCAATGTAAATCACTGTTCAAAATAAATCACTTAATCATAAATAGCGCGATAAAAAGGTTTTCATAATTGAAAATTTTGATATTATAAATATATTAGATATTTTACGGGCAGTGACCATAATTCTCAAATAAACTTTGAACTATTTAGATAAAATAACAGAATAGGGGGTGACAAAAAATAGTACCCAAGCGTCCAAAGTATAGGTAGCTAGATCCCTTGGAACATTAATATCCTTTTGGTTAAAAGTTGTAAGTGGTTCACGATATATTAATATGAAACATTGGACGCCATTTTGTCAAGTTTATAGCATCGACAGTAAAATCTAGGAAATGATAGCTGGTTTGGTTCATTACCCTGAATAGTAGACAGACATGAGACATTTGTTGATGATCGTAAGATAAATCATTTAACGAGGATGAACATACAGCAAACAAAGCGCTGAATAAACGCTTTATACAAAGCGTTTTAACCTTAAGGTAAAAGTGAGTGCTGGATGATGCCAGTAAACACTCGTGCTTGTTTCCATAATACCGATGGACCGGCATGGGGTGCTCTGGAACGCAGAAAGATAACAGGGGTCAGAGAGGTGATAAAATGGCTGGGGTGTACAAAAAGCTATCGCAGCGAGGTCAAACGACTGAACGTCGACCTCCCCCAAAAATAAAACATTGGGGAGACAGGCAGGATGAAATTATGGGTGATGACCGTTTTAAAATAACATGGCCGCTTAGTCGGTTTCAATTTAATTTACTAAACTTGAAAAAGATAAGATATTTATTAAGCCATATGTGCCTTTATAGATGCGGTAATGCTTTCTTCAACCATAAACATGTTATTGGGCCAAACATGTAAAGATGTATACGTTTAAACAGTGTTTCGTTTGAACAATCATCCGTAACTAATTGTTCAAATTTCTGGCGCCACAGCGAGTGAGATGTTGTCTGCTTAGCTCACTTTTAGGGAAATAAAATTTAGCCTTTCCTATAGTAAAAAATGACTAGACAGTCGATATTGGCATTTCTGAGACCTGATAGTTAAGTGATTCAGCTTAAACACAGAATAATACGGTACTGTCTACAACAGTAAAAGTATTTGAACGACGCTGGGGAGTTTGTATGTGTCAAGGAGTTCCTTTTTTTGTACGGATCGACCTCGACTTACGAATATTCGAGATACAAAGTATTTTACCCAATATATTAGCGCATATATCTATGTACTAAGGGTAATAGTTGGAAATATATGAGGCACTTGACGATCGACCCAGGCTTGTTTCACCACAGGACCACTGATTCCTGTGACAGGCCCCGGGGCAGATATCTGCATCGTGGACTCACACCCTTTGTTTAAGTCAGTTTCCCCACAGATTTTATTGAGCCCTCGCCACAGTCTCCTGGTTGTACGCAGGCTCCTGACCAAGTACTGAAAATAATATTTATAATACCATATCTGTAGTGTATCAGATTCTTAATCTATACGCTAGGGATGGGCCAGGTTAGAGACCATAAATAGGATGTCAGCCCCTCCGACTCTTTGTTGGTCCCAGAATACAAAATGGATATCAGCACGTGTAAAACTTTCAGTTATCATAAAAGTTTTAACTGCTTGGTTTCCCATAGCAAACATATAAACTAATGCCCTCTTTCATATACATAGATGAACTCATAACCTTATCACTACGTTACCCCGGCCAACGATTCCGCTTTAATATTATCAGATGGGTCAAACGAACGTCATAGGGCTTGATTTGCAATATTACACCGCGGCACGCAATCTACTATTTCTTCTAATAGGACAAATCGGACGCGGGAAAACACAATTCGACACCGTGCGGTTCGTTGGTGACATTAATTTTCATTCCGATCTCCATAGAATGTATCCAATTAGCGTTTAAATTTTCTTTTTCGAACTGTGAACAAAAGCGAAAGACAACAATGGTGACCATTGATACAATACTGTATGTATCAATCGAGAAACAAACATACAAACAAATAAACTGTTTTGGAGGGAGGAAAAACACTTTTTAAAACAAAACAAGAACAAAAAATTAATTATGGTGTCGTATGTACTGGGAAAGCTGGTGAGAACACAGCAAAAACTGCGCTGGGGAGAGATTCTTCACTTCCAAAACGAAGTGGTTTTGACAAATGTATAGTTTATATAAAGGAGATCAGTTGTTGGTTCAGGTTACGCATTACAAATTTGAAAAATAACCAACGACTTGAAGGGCATTATTTCCTCATCTCTACATAGATCCCTCTTAGAATTCACAATATGGCGTCGACCGAAAGCATCAATGGAATTACTCACAAATTTCTGCGGTGAAGATAATTAATCTCAATTTGAAGCAACCAACCGGAGACAACCTTTATCTGACTTGGATAACTTAGTTAATAGTTGATTAAAGTCTACAGCACTCTGTGTAAGAATGGGTGGAAAATTACGCGCCTTCTTGTCGAACACCTGTTCTAGTAGTCTTCGATTTGAAATTTAGCCAATTCTCTTGAACCAAGTGAAAACGAAACACTTTTAAGTTTAAAAATCTTCTTGTATATAAAAAATATCAGGTGATGTTAATCCTGACTCCGCCACCGTATTAGGATAATCTTGTCGAATACAAGTCCAACACAGTACACAGACCCATTTGTTCATAAGTTACACAATATGATAATGGCGTTAAAAAAATATGAAATAATAAATAATAATTCCCCCGTCCAATTCATTTATTCATTGGAGTTTGCTCCAGGTGGCCCAGACCTTTGCCTTGGTTGAGTTCACTTCATTCATAAATGAACTACTGCGTAAAACCAATGGATAATTTAACTTACAAACGTAACATTGTGCTTTACAAGACCAGTCCATTGATTCACTATAAATACGGGTATTCAATATCACTTGTGAACCAGATCCGCGGACAAAATTTGAACACCCCCGTTCCGCGCCCGTTGCGATAAACTGTTTTCTAGACAAAGCGATAATTTCACGAAATGGGATGTTTTTATTACGACTATCACGCGCTGGTGAAAGTGTTAACCGTGTGACGGAAGTTGGGAATGCCAGTGAGACCAAGGCGCACCTAGGAAACAATGTCTTATTACAAGTTTGATTTCATACTTCCTGTAAGCATATGCAACTAAATAAAACATGTTTCTTTGGCTGTGGTTCTAAAATAACACTCGTGTAGGAGGTGATTAAATACACAATGTAAACGGAAGTATATATGAATGACTGTGACTTATTTGTGCAGGTGGGCACACAGTGACACACACATTATATGTTGTTATGGAAATAGTTGTTATGTATTGTTACGAATTCATAACCAGCAGAGTTCAGTGGCCTTTCCGAATATTGTAAATTTTGATGTGAAATTTTGAAAAATTTTAATGCTCTTGTCATCATCGTAGTTTATTTCCTGATAGTCTACATCAGTGATGGGGAGTGGAGTGATAGGGTGGGAAGTGCAACCTTGGCAATAGAATATCCACCATACATTTATGCCATACACACAATATGTGAGTAGTATAGAATGGTTGGTGGTTTGAATCTTTTCTACACGTTGATAAATTAATTGGGATCAATGCAAAGTTACTTTCATGGTTGTTGTATGCTTATAAATAAGCTTTAAACGTTACGCGCCATTTGAAGGAAACGCTCAAAACTTCACTGTGCTATCAAAACACTTACGGAAAGAAAATTTTTATCCCTTGGCCCCAACATGCCGACTGTCACATTATACTCCTTCAAAGCAGCCTAAAAAATGTAAACAACAACAAACAGGGAACCTAAAAGACTTTACGCACCGTTTGTTCAGCACTGTTTTTGTCGGTGTGCAAAAAAGATTAGGTGACGCCATTACTTGTAACGGAGATATATGTTGCCTTTCTAAGCTGTTGCGATAATGCATAGTTGGAGCCGTGCAAAACTACTTTCGAGTGAAAAATGATGGGTCGGGATCTTTCTCTTATCTCTATCCGTTGCAAGCCATTTACTCGTTTAAAGACCGCTTAGTTCTATACCGCAGATCATCTGTCGACCGAGGCAAACACTATGTTGAGAATCCAATATTAGTTATTTTACTAACTTGGCATCCACAGAATGTTACTGGTACAGACAATACAACCTACAATTTACGAGGAAAACCAAGACCCTTGCAAAATCCTCCACAAGTTTATCTTATAATATCATTGAATGTTGTTGTTAGAAATTTTATGCTAGTCTTTCGCGTAACTTTATCCGAGGTTATCCGAAACCGAGAGCTTTGTTGTGGAATGCAATTCTAAAACCTTAATGGAGTGTAATGAAGTTCAAAAAGTAATAGTCGAAGGTTTGTTGTTATGTGCATAACATGTAAGGTAAATGAGCTGATGAAACTGAAATGTTTCATCACTATGACCGTAAATAGACAATTCTGAATTCACATACCATAGTTACCGAAGATATAATAGATATTTTAGTAGCGAGATGATAAATTAAATATAATGTCAAACTGTTAAATCAGATACTTAAATAAAAAGAACTTCCTGAATAGTAAATAGTTAAACGGCTTAGAATCCCAAATAAGCGAGGATTTTATTTACTTAATTTACTGTTTTTTTATATTCTTTCTCCAAAAAATAACTGCTTCCCCTGAAAAACAGTGGTTTAATTATCCGGAATCCAATGTACTACCTTTAATTCTTTACAAATTTAGTAAATCAACTGCAGTACACTAATCTGTCAGTAACAACATATTTTATTCATTTTAGGTCTGGTTCCAAAACAGGAGAGCAAAACTAAGAAGACAAATGAAGATGCAAGGGAAATCGAACACAAGCGACACCCAGAAGAATTCCGACAGCGATGACACAAAAGAAAACGAGGCCAAGAGCGATAAACTGGAAAACGAATCAGCTCTCAGTGATGGAGCTACATCAGTCGATGAAAAAGAATCGGATGTTAAAACCGAAAACATCGGCATCACCCCAAATAAGATTTCCGATAAAAAGGATACGCAGCCTAAGACAATAATTAGCGAGACAAATAGAAATGATCCAACTACCCCTGTTGATTTTTCTTTAAACAAGCCTAAAGGCCAAAACGTCAAAACCTGCAACGGTGGATACGTGGATAATGACGCAACTCTGACGTCAGTAGCAGCGTCTACGTACGCAAATCACAGAATACTACCCAAAGATACTTCGTCACAAGATTTTTACAATTCCAGTCCAGAGAATAAAAAAATCTCTAACGGATATTACGAACACTACAAGTCCCGCACAGAATACAACGCGAGCTGGAACGGAGTGACCCCCGTCCCGTCCATATCACCCACGTCACATTCGCCGATAGGTGTGCATTACGGACAAGTGGTTCACGCCATGTCGAGTTCACATTCTCCGCAATCCGAAATACCTGTGGCAAATAACTCGTTTACCGATAGTCAAAGACTTCACCAGGACATAAGAAACAGCGACCAACTTATGACTCTAAGCAGCTCCAATAGAACCAACTCCCTGCGCCCGGAGTTAACACCCTTAACCGGGAGCGAAACGGGCGGGACCCCGGATCAGTTTGGAGACCCAGCCTATCCCTTCCACAGTTCTCAAATGGGATACGGGATTGGACTAGACAGGCCCCCACATAATATAATGTACCAAAACGGGCATATGTCGATGCAAAATCAAGGGCAATACGACATCTGTGACAGTGGAAACCATAGCACAAGCGCCGAGTCCAGTCCAACTCGTGCCTTGCCATTTGACGAACGTAGAACGTCTTCCATTGCAGCCTTAAGAGCAAAGGCAAAAGAACATGAGGTAATGATGCGATTGCCTCATCAATACGGACAAAATTCAATAAGCGCACATCACAGACAGACACCCGCTTCCGCCGCTTCAGCCGTTGCTGCAGCTAGCCAATATTATAACCAACACATGCATTCACCGCCAGTCCACTCTCGTCTTCCTTCAACGCACGACGGAATGATTCCACAATTACCTTCCATCCACCACTACCCCGGAAATGATTTGTCATCTGCCAGATTTGGAAGTCATCCGCTACCAATTTAGATTAAGCCTAATTTGTTTCTTAAACGCAAAAGGCTGAGAACCGAATGCCAGACGAATAGCACATAAGTCCTGGTACATAGACATTGAAAAAGGAAGGACTACTTTAAACGTAAACGTGGAGATACTATTTCATAGTCTTATAGTCGATTTCTACAGATATTTCAACGCGGTGTTTACTAACTATTCCGTGGTTTTTGATCCAGTTAAATGCCATTGTGTAGTCAATCACATTATCCATGCCGTTTATTTATATGATCCATAGAGTAGCATAGAATTAGATGCTTGTAGTAAGCAGTCGAGGAAAATATAACAATGTGTCAACATTTTCCAATCATCATCCAATATACCAAATGTTATCCTGCAACTTTATTTTCTTTTATCACACATCCTTGCTAATCCATAGGGTTACCAACCTAAGTACAGTCATGGAGGCATACCAAACGCTCGACTATCACGTGAAACAGCATGTCTTAGCTATATTTTCTATTTACTCGCTACAAGTTAGCAGTTTGTACAAATACTTTTTTAGAGTTTATACTGGCCATGCTTCTTTACGAACAATACCTTTAGTGCCACTGTTTCTTTACACTTGCTTCATGATATTTATTAAATAAAATACTATTAAATTCCACAACGAATTTATCTCGTGCAAGTTAACTCACAGAAGAAGCATACATCAATGATGCCATTTGTTCTACTGTATCTAGAAGAATGCGCGGAAGACGAAATAATTGGACGCGACAGAGGCGAATTTCCAGTCAATTAAAAGAAAGACAAAGCAATACATAATATATAATGAAGTCTTCCACTTCCAAACTCAAGACTTGGATGGTTGAAGACCAGCCTTGTCATTTGCCCAAATTCACTTATATTCCAAGTAGCCAGTAAATATTTACCCAGGAAAAGCGCAAAGGAAAATTCCTTGCGTTGCAAGCACAAGGAAATGATCGTATGTCAGTTTACGCTTTTGTATACTCACGCAGCTCAAAGGATGCGCGTCATTCAAGTACTTACCCGATAGTAAATTCATGAATATTCCAATCCAGTACCCAACAAAAATCGAATGTAAACTGTAGATTTTTGAAAGCTCTGAACTAAGGGTTGATAACATGTAAACCAGCCGTGCCCTCCACCAGAGGGACATGCACACGACCGGAGGGAGACCGACCATGTCAGTATTTTAGGAAATCAATAGGAGTGGTTTGTATAGGAGTTACAGAACGAAGGAACAAAGTAGTTTTAAAACGTCAATGAAAGTTTATTACAGAATACCAAGTACAAGAATTTAAATATATCAGGGAAAATATGTAAAACACCACTATGAATGGTAAACATGGTACAGAAATATCGAAGAAAACTATATCAACGTTGTTTAAACCTTCGTGTAAACAGACAATCTTGGAACAAAGTTTCGTATGCCTTATAAGTTATAACTTGCTTGAACAAGATTCCGTTACTGAATAAATAGTCAAATATGATAAACATGAACAAATATAAAGATATCTTCATCATCATCATCTTGGTACTTTATCCATCGCTCAGTATTATTGCACTTTTAGTCAGGTAATTCTTAGTTTCCAATCATATATATACGTATGCCATCTATCCATTAGTGCAATCCTTGGTGAGGAAGTAAGAAATGCGTAGCAAAATCAGTCGAATATCCCAATGAAATACAGATATGATTCATAAATCATAGGTAACCACACTTGCCTGCCTGCTAGCTACCTAAAAAGCTGACTTGTCACAGTTAGAGCGAGATTATCTAAGAATAATAAACGGTTGAAGAAAAAGGATTCAATAATAAAGCAAAACAAATATAACATCTTCACTTGAAATTGGAGAAATCCATTTTAAGTTTGATTCTCGGCTGATTGTTTGCTTTCCTTGCCTCTACTGCTGCTTGCTGATCTTTCCTCACGATTTCTTCCTTCTGTCTTTGCTGTGTAAGGATCTGATTCACTCTGATCGCATTCTCAAGTTTGGATTTCATCTGAGGTTGAGCTTGGAGTATTGAACGGAACGAAGTAGGATACTTCTGACCGGCCTGACAATAGGAATGAAGAATTGCTATTTGAAGAATGAATGTTATGAAGTATAATGATATAATATTTTTTTGGCTTTGTGGTGTACTGGAGATGAATTCAAGTTCAAATTTTTATCTCATACCTGCATCAAATATTGCAACGTGCAGTCATGAAGCTGTTTCTTCAAACTAATTGTATTCTGTTCATTATCTGTACTGTCTCTGAGGAACATGGCCAGCACTGACATAAACACATCCAAAATTTCTTCCCCTTTGTATAAAATGTTTTTAGCAAAACTCCATACTAATACACTGGATTCATTATAATACAGCTAACACAGCGAAATTCGAAGATACAGCAAAACTTGGGTTGCCCAAAAAAAAAGAAACCACTCACTTTTCTCCTCATTCGCAAGAACCACCAATAGCTCGAGAATTTTGAAACATTCGATGCAGACAGCGAGTGTCGTTTGGGATTCAGGGGCGTCGCTCAAACTGTCTAAACGTTTAACAAGACGTGGAGCCAGTCGATGAATGAAGGGACATGTCAAGTCTGAGTCTGGCAGCCGAAAGATGGAAGGAAGGATTTGTGTACATTTCAGTTGAAGCTGAGCAAGAACATTCTGGGTTAATATTACTGGAAAATTAATGCATACGTTATCCTTATGTACACTCATGCATACATAAGATACATAACAAAGACTTATCCGACATAAATTAGATTTGGTGAGAGATGACTTCTACTACCATGGAAAGTAACATTTATTTACTTTTCATATTGACAGTTTGGAATAGGAGTTAATTTTTTTAATAAGTAACTTACAATAAATGAGAACTAAAATTTCTTATACACACTCTATAAACATATTACTGAAACTAGAGTATACAAGGAATCTAAAATACCTGGATGTCTTCTGACATGAAAGCTTGTTCAAAGATGTCAAGAATTTTAGGAAGCAATTGTCTTTGTTTGCAAATGGTAGAAGGTGCAGACAAGAGGAAGAGAGATATGTACATGACAATGCTTCCCAGATCGTTGCATTTAGAATCTAAAAAAAAGGATATGACAAATACATTTCAAGAAATCTTGAAGATTTTACCTACATGAAGGATGATTAAGAGGAATTGTATTTATGTTTCTGTTCGACATTTTACAAATTTCATAGCTGTAGGTCAAACGGTGTGGACTCCAAGGAAAGACATTCACAAATATAGTAGATTGCAACCAACGAACCTTCATTGGAAAACTCCACAACTGTAGCAACCGAACTCTGGAAAATTTCCATCCACTCTTTAGACGATTCATCATTCTTTGTGAAGGGAGAACTTATAAGACTTCGTGTCACCTGAAGATGTAAAATATGATGAAAAAAATTGGTTGGAGCTACTTAACACAGAGAATAACATACAGTACCTGTAAAACAGAAGCTATCACTGAAGATAAATTTGCTTTCTGTACAGGATTCAAACTCATGGTGACACACTCCCGTAGAACGCCAGTGACAAGAACTAGAACTGTAGGCAGTACTACGCAACTTGCTAAAATAATGAAAAGGTAAGTTAGCTGTCTACTGTATATTGACAATTAATGATAATATAGAACAGGGTGATCCAACTGCAGATCAACTAAATGATTTTTGCGTCCCGTAGAGTAAAGTAGTTGTACAGGGAATATCATTCCAAACTCTCTTTTTTTCTATTTGAAATTTGAATATAGCGATTCAGCTGCAGGTATGAACTTATCTAATCAAGTTAAAAATTACTTAACTATGCTTCGTGTATAATTAAATATTCCAAAATACTTGGTATGTAGAATGTAAATAGGATAAAATCACCTTTAGGACAGCATAGAGACAAGCTGTCAATTAGTAACACAAGTGCTTCTGATATTAATTTAGCATTATCTTCAGTCAATCCTTTACTGCTCCCATTGTTGTTTATCACATCTGAGTTTTTGGCTCTGTTAAAAAAAATGGCCGAATTAAAATAATAAAAACACAAACAAAGCTAACGGCACGAATACCTTTCAATAAATTCTTTCGTTGAAGGTAAATTTCCATAAAACTATGATTAAAATAATTGTAATTGTGTGCAATGTCGAACTATATGCTTACCTAAATGTCGGATTAATGGATGGAAACTGTCTCACAAGAACGCACATGCACACTTCAAGGGAAGCAAATACTACGGATTTTCCTGGATGGAGCCTACCTTCAGTTCCACCTTCTGCATTCGCAGATGGAGTGTCAAACACTGTGAAATAGAAATTTGGGCGTAAAGAATTGAATATGCAGCGATTTTATTATTCCTGTAGCTTTGAAGACGACCAACATCTATGTTGATAGATATATATATATTTATAGATTTATTGATATTATTCTGGTGTGTGTATTTTTTTGTTTTTGCTGGTGTTAAATAGTCGAATATATAAAGTGGTGTGGTTTAGCTTTTTCTTGTAATTTCAGTTTGAATCTAATATTATTCGATAAGAGACAAAGCCTGCACATATACATTCGCTTTTATTTGTATAGATACTACATACCTCCGCCTGGGTAGAGTTCTTCCTTGCATGCTTGCAA
Source organism: Halocynthia aurantium (assembly GCA_013436065.1). Classification (NCBI taxonomy): domain Eukaryota; kingdom Metazoa; phylum Chordata; class Ascidiacea; order Stolidobranchia; family Pyuridae; genus Halocynthia; species Halocynthia aurantium. Next base: position 7,303 of record QXVX01010686.1, on the reverse strand, counting down.
GATCTTGCTTGCGACTCTCATTACTTTGCGTTGACTAGTTGCATTTTCTCGAGTCAGCAATAGACGATGGATTACATTTAGAAGTTCGATTCCAAGAGCCTGCAATTGGATATATATAATTGCTGCAGATAAACAATAACACAAACACAACAAATTGTTATAATAGGGAACTACCAGAGAATAGGACTTGCATTTCAATATATATTACTGTTTACAAAGTCACCATGTGGCTTTAATTTTAGCAGCTCTCCTTCAAATCATTGAATCTTTTCTATTACCTGATCTTTCCCAATTACACTTCTTGCAACTTCAATGGACATCAGAGCATCCATAGCAGATAGACAGGCTACAACTATTTCCAGAGATTCTGACGCTCTGGGAGAACAGAGGGTTTCAACGCAAATGCCTTTGGTCAATACAAACAATGTTAGATAGAAGGAAAAATTAAAACATTCCTTTTGGAACTATTATATGTCACCCATAATCAAGTGAAGATTCCTCGAGCCTTCATCATTTATCTTAGTTTTTTCTTTTGCTTTCGAATTATCGTTGACTTCTTCGTTGTCATTTTCTTCAGACGAGAGTTTGCTCGGGAGATTCGTCTGCATCCAGAGAGCAGCTGCATGAACAATCGGAGGCCATGCTTTTGCGTAATGAGGACGAACGGCTGACATCGATTCAGGGGTGAAAAATGATCCACCTATTAAAATAATATTGCCATGGATATAATGAAGCACCTCTACATACATTTTCATGTAGAAATAGTTGAAATAGAACCAAACATAAAAACACTCTAAGCAAAAATATTTTTTTGCCCTCCCCTACCTCCCTCTGGGCAGGTTTAATTCTAATTTTTACATGCATAAACATACCTTCTTTGGGCATGTGGTTTTGAAACTCTCTTGGAAGGCGAAGAAGAGCTTGATCTCTGAGGACTTTTATCCAAAGAGTTGAGAGGGCTGGAAGATGGTGCTGAACCAGAGTAAGAAGATTTTCTTCCGAAGCGTTAGTTTCTTCCTTGTTATCCAGTTTTGATTGTTCTTCATGTTTGGCCATGATATAAACCTGTTGTTGAAATGCAAGAAGAAATAGTACATATACAAATGAAAAATACCCGTTAAGTATATTACTGATATAAAAATTCATGTATAGAACTACCTCTGCCCATGCCTTCAGCACAGCCAGTTTCTCCATAGTCGAAGCACTTTCACTATATATCTGATTGTTCGATGAGGTCTGCCCATCCACCTAGTGTAAGAAATGAGTAAATCTATTACTATATACACAAGCCTATGTGGATCACATATCCATAAGTGGATGGTAGGCCAGACAAATACCAGAGTAAATATAAAAATATGAGAATTATGTATTGAGTACATCTAGCTATATTTTTCCTTCTTTTCAAGTAGTAATACATGTAAAAATCCCTGTTATAATATCTACCTAAATATTATTTAATATACACAGCACTTCTCAAATCATGAAAAGCTGGAGCAGAATATATCAATTATATAAGTAGCTTCAAAATAGCCCTAACAATTCTGAATGTAGATCCCTGACTTACTTTGGCCAAACTAGAGACCAGCAATGAATGGACTCTCCTTAGATCGTTCAAGTCGCTTACAACACCGCTCGCCAACCAGGCACTGCAAACCTCGCAAGCCCGGGCAGTGACCTCGTGTGATGAATCCAATGATTGTATGAATGCTGGACGCAAAGCTGCTCCGACCTAAGGTGGTATGAATAAAACTTAATCGGCTAAATCAGACTATACGACTAAAATCTATAATTATTGTTGTACTTACATTAGCCTGGTATTGCTCCAATATAACAGCTCCTGGAAATTCAGGTTCAGGAACATCTTTAAAGTACTTAATCACATCCTGGAAAGATAAAGATATATACATTAGAGATTTCAGATTTAAAATTCCAAATATATTGATAAAATAATGCAATTTCATTTATATTGAGCTTCACTCACTTGCAAAGCTTCAAGACCAGCCATTCTTAGCTGGGCACTGGTATCAGTGGCTGCCATGAAGGCGAGTCGGACCAAGTCTGACAAATGAATCACAAGAAAATCTCCTGCTCACAAAAAAAAAGAATATAGAAAATTTAAAAACTCAAAAAGTGGTGGTTACAAATATTTTTCAATAAGAAATATAAAATAAGTAAAGAAATAAAGTTTACACTGTTAAGTATTTATCGGAAATAATTTCCTTGAATATATCTCACCCTTTCCACCATTTCTAACATGATCCCTTGCTTTGATCAGGTCAAAATGTTCTGGCGGGGCACCAGGCTGGCGACATGCCGAAGTAATCTTCCTGACACACTCGACGGCAAACACTCGAGTTGACCATCTAGGAGTAATCGTGTCCTACGAAAAGATTGAATCCATGAACCATGCATACAATATGAATATGAAGAAAATACAACAATATAGTTATCAAATCCAAAGCAAAACCTTTTTAGTTGTAATGGTTCCCTTCGTGAATGTAGCTGAGTCATCAGTATCTTCTTTTTCTTCAGCATCTGGCTGTTTTGGGTCAACAGTTTGATTGTCTAGATTAAAGGATACAGTTATATGTACAGGAATTATCTCACACAAGAAAATTGAGCTGCTTCTGTAGTGCAATTGTTTACTATACATTCGGGCAAAGTTAAAAGTCTTAAATAAGAAATTAAAGTGGCCCACGTAACTGACATCAGTGCTGGATTAGAGATAGTTAGATTAGTGAAGGTCCATCTTTACTATACTTAGCCAGCAGCGAACTACTATGGTAGAATATACATTCGCTGACCTGTCGAAGCAGCCAACACTGATTTACACAATCCAAGCCAGAAACCAAGTCTTTCCAAAGCCATCGAGTGCAGTATATGGTTGAGGGTGTCACGGGCATCCGAGATAATTTTTGGATCCGTCTCATGGTCAAGCAGGCTGAACAAAGCACCTTCCAAACCTACTTTTAATTCAGATACATTTGTTAGTTCTAAAAAAAATACCGTTTCCGCCACCGAGCAGTCATCAAACATAAAAAATCGCTGAAGAACTAGGGGTCGACTACTATGCTGAGCAAAAAGTAATATATACATAAAAATTGAATCATTTACGGGTCGACTTCTACGACAGCATATATTGCATATATACCATTAGCAGCAGTGATAAGCCACAAGACAGAGTTTGGAGTTTACCTTGGTCGGTTATAGTAACTCCGTAATTCGTTTTTTTGTCTGGTCGGTTTTTGCCTTCTTTCACTGTACTCAATGCGATTTCACAAACTTCATTTGATTCTTTCTGAGCCAGCTGACGTAAGCAGGAAACAGCCGCACGACGTAAAACCAGATGCCAACTTGAGAGATCATTCTGAACAACAATATCTTGTAGTTACTACATTGTCACTAAATGACCCCTATGCAGTGATATAAATTAAATGCTGCCCAGATTTGCACCAAAATGTTAGTTTAAAATACTTACACATAGTATTGGAACAAGCGTAGAGAGTTCTACATGTCTGGGAGCAAACATGTGAAGTTGCTGAAGACATGAAATTGATTCAGCTTGCACCTGGCAAAACAAAACAGTATCTTCACAGTCACTTGGAAATGGTAACAAAATAGGTTTTGATATAATGCACAGTCTAATCATACCTGGGCATCGAAATGCTTCAACATAATGTAACATGACGTCAGGCAGGATGATCTGGCTGATGATATCGAGCTAGTATTTCCTGAAAAGTTAGTGAGTGTATTTATTTAATTTGTATTAATTCCCTGTCCCTGATTGTATATGTATGTAACAATTGAAATTCACACTGAGGCAGCAATAATAATATTGTAATATTCAAACTTTATCTTATTTTCAAATCATTTGATCTTATAAACAAAACCACACCTTGTAGTTCTGGGCCCAGTGTAGTAATGAGAGCGGTGAGACATCTTCCCAAACATCGATGAACCTGCATGTGACTGGAAGCGACCGATAGTAAAAGAGAGAGAACAGCTTGAAGTGTAGGTTCGACATAAGCTCTGAACATCGGGCCGAACGCATCAATAATCAGTGCAAGCGCATGAAGTGACCAAACCTTAGAAAAATAAAAATTATTTTTAAAACCTTAACAATGTATGATTATTTACTCATACACCAGGTCGGAAGGAAAAACAATCCATCTTACAAGGATTTTCTTTTAACTGAAACCTACTATTAGGAGAATCAATACAGCAGACATTAAAAATGCAAAGACAGAGATACAACACAAAAGAAAATATAATTTACTTGAACTTCAGGCGAGTTGTGGTCTTGTGCAAGAGCAAGAAGTATGCCAACACTTGTTCGAAGATGCTGTCCAGATCCCATCCCACCAACATAGCGATGAACACAACCTAAAGCCAGTGAATGGCCAGTGCGTGATATAACATCCCTCGCTGTCTTCAGCCTAGAAATGTGGAAATTTGAAATCTGTGAAATTGAAATCTAGCAGCAGTCTGGAATACTTTAATTAATCTGAATTTCCTAAAGACTGAATTTATTAGATTTCAGTGTCGGTACTATGAAAAACATAAAGACAGCCTCGTTTTAGCTCATCTTCACTCTCTTTTATGAGGTGTATGGTGTGAATATGGTGTGCACAGCGATATATTGCAACTGTCACCATTATGATCGTTACACATTTTAATATATAACAGAGCGAGAGAAAGTACTTCTCAAAACACATCAATGCAGTTCTTGACACAAATCCAGCTTCGTCCGTGACTTGTGCCATTCTTCCGACAGCTTCCCCAGCTGCGCATCTCAGTGCTGGGTCCGTACTGGCAAGGGCCTCTGTGATGAGGGTGTTTGCAGCATCTAAAATATCTCTTTGACCAAGCTGCCGCTTGCATTCATTCAGACCTGAAGATCGAAACAAATGGAACAAAGCCATGTTATCACTGCATCGAATGACGTCAGAAAAACCATAACAACAGGTTGAAAATGCTTTTTAATGGAAATTGATTAATTTTTTACTCAATCATACAGCGAGAATATTAAAAATATACCGACCGCAAATGTTAATAAATTATTCATGAAAGGAAATCAATAGATGAACTGAGCTCGCAATAATACACACATCATGATACTGAGGTATAAACTGATATTGCTTTCAGGTCATAACAGATTGCGCTTGAAAAACTATTGTTAAGCTTTTAGGCCTGATTAGTCCGGGTTATTAAATTTGCTATGTAATCAAGGTCCCCTACATATCATACAGTAATTCCAATAGAAATAATACAGCTATATACCTTTTAAAGCACATATCAATGCAGTGAAGACATTGATCTGAATGGTTCTCTGTCTTGCGGCATTTTTCGATGATTGTTTGACGCATTCCGCAAAGTGTCTCAACATCTGTAGACGATGCTTGGGAGCGACGTGTGGAAATGCAAGACCAAACAGGGCAATTGCTGCGTCGATAACGCTTACTCCGAGCGGCAGAGGGCCAGGTACAACATTGCCCTGCTGAATAAAATTGATGGTTTAAAATTTGGGGGAAAAATGAGAATGAGAAGGCCACTAAGAGTTCACACTTAGAAAAAATGACAATGGGTCATGTCAATTTGTATCTCCATTTACTAAATTAAATAATAAGAACATAACACATTTTACTTGGTGCAAAGTAGCTGCCATATAACTTATATTTTTAGTCACTGGTAAAATTAGAATTGTTTGGTTGGTTGTTAATTATCTACTAGCTAACAGTGAAAGAGTGTGGTTACATTTATAAAATAGGTTCACTATTTGAAACAGATATTTACCGGGGATGACTGCAAATATACAGAAGTTGGGTCGTGTTCCAGGGCTCCTGATCCAGATGCACTATTTCCTTGCAGTTGATCCTCAATTAAATTTTGATCAGTATCCTGATAAGTGAAGAAAAATCTAAGTTAAAGTTTCGTATTCTTATAAGTTTGAAGTAGCATACTTTTCTAAAATCAGAATTAGAGGTCAGTCAAAAACATAGAAGACACATATCCCACAAAACAAGATCCAATCTTTATTGAATGTAAATTATAAATGGAATACACACATCATAGCCATATGAATTTTCACCTGTAGCCAAGATCCTAATAGGACAGCATCATCTTGGTGACATAATGAACGTAGAAGAGAAGATGTAGTGTTTGCCGGGTTATCAGTTAAGGTGAACTCGGCCACAAGTTCTCTGAGCAAGGCATGAAAGCTTCCTAATAAAATATAATTACCTTCCAATAATATATATATTCAATTAGAGAAATATTTGCGCATAATTTTTCTTTCCTAGTCAAACATAGAAGCATTAATTCGAAGATATTAATTGCCAAAAGACGAACAAACTACTAAAAAAAGTACCTTCGTAAGTTTTAGGAGGTAGTAAAGCAAGGATATCGTACAAGCGAAGCCTGACCATTGCCGCGCTGGCTTTGAGATGCATCCCGTGAGTAGAGATCACATAAGGAATCCTGGAAAAGGGGGTAAGAATTGCAGTAAACTACAATTTAATTATGGGTATCTATCTAGCTAGTATAAGTAAGTAGTATTAATAACGAATATGCAATAATTACATTCCCATCATAGCCATTGCACTCTCCAACGGTACCATCAACTTTCTTGTCACTTCTTCTGTTAAGAGATCACTGCAGTTGGCAACGAAACTCCGCATTGCTGGAAGAATTGCAAAAAATTTAGAAATAACTCGTTTAAGCTACAACTGCCTTGACTTTGCAGAAACTTTACATGCTTTATGTGTTAAACCATTATATCAACCATGTCAAACTATCCCTGAATAGGATTGAAAAAAATTCCGAAATTATTTTGGATTACTCAGCTATCTTGTACTGTATCTTCCTATTCCCAATATTACTACAAAAACACACCACACAGAGCTCCAGATCTGGCCTCCAGAGTGAGCTGCCAAGTAAAAGAATCTCCCCTTTGCTTCTCTTGGTCGAGTTCTCGCATTGATCGAGGGAAAGCAGTCCTCCAGAACAGCAGGAGCTTAGTAGTATGGTGTCGGACGATAGCTGAACCTATGTGAACAATATAACATATGTCATTTCAGAGACTGTGGGACCCGGGCATCTGTTTTTCAAAAAAATCTCTGCAATTTTAGGACAAGCAATGCAGTTAGTTGTGGAAAATGCAACCTTGCATAGAATAATTTTACTCGCGGGATAGTCAATATTGTGTGGTATACCAGTAATCAATATCGTGCCCTGATATGATATATTCATCTATTTCTTGAATAAAAATAGTGAGAATAAGTGATTTAAGCATTACAGGGACCGG
>QXVX01010680.1:0-24509 GCA_013436065.1 Halocynthia aurantium | reverse complement strand
AACAAGGGAGTTACTGTGTTATATCTGTATAGTATTGATTTATACTTTTTTGTTTCGGTCTTCTCGATTGATTTTTCAACCCTCTTTCTTGCAGGATAGTGTCTCCGTTCATCGACCTGGTTTCTATTGTGACCGATTTCAAAAATTTATGTCCGATCATGTTTTCAAGAAAACTCCAGGTATTGTTTGTTCCATATCGAATATTTTTAAACATCCAGATAGATCAATATGGTAGTTTTCATTTCACCTATGTTGATTAATTATTGAAACATCTCAAACTAGGTTTCAAAGGTACAAAGGTGTTGCAAAATACAAATTAAGTTTTGCATACAAATCTTTGAACCTTATATTTACACTACCGCAAAGAACCCATTCAATTCTATCAGAAATTTCTCAGGGTCACGACGAGACCCCCCTGTTTAAAATAAAAATTTGTGGTGCAAACAGAAACAGACCACCGTGCTAATTTCCAGAGCGCTAGCTCAAGAAACCTAGGAATTACGTATGCACATACAACCACACATTTATTTTTAATGAGTTCAACCGAAATATTTTCTATAGGACCCATCAAAACTCAGCCTTCAAAGAAGCGAGCGCAGACAACAAGAAAAACGAACGAGGGTCAGTTTGGAGGAGTGGCGTCCGCTGCCAAAAATTCATCACCCGCCGTTCATTCAAAAACCTCCACGCCTCGACAAGGAGGAAAGAAATTACAGAGCGATCGTCCTGATTTACTTCCTAGCGAATCTCCACGACCTTGGTCGAATGGAAATGACAGTCAGGATGAACAACCTGATGTAAGAATTGTATGGATGTACTTACCTCTCATTCATTCCCATGATCCCCGATTAATAGACGAAAACATAATATCAAATAATAACCTAATTATCACTGCAGTTTGGCTGTTTTCCTTACTACAGTAATTCTGTATTTCTTTTTTTTTCGTTAATATTATCACAGACAAGTTCACAGAAGCAATACAAGACGCCGCCTCGCATGCAGATAAGAATGGAGGAAAGATCACCAAACCTTTCAAATGATATTTCACATGAACCATCAATACCACGTATAGATCCCTTTATTATATATTATGTTTTGAATTATCTCATATTTTATCATGTTATTGAAGATTTCTCTTTTTCAGCTCCGTCATATAAAAGCACAAACGATGTAGACAAACAATTATTGTCCAAGTAAGTGTATTTATTATGATTTGAGATGATATGATAAGTCCCACAGAAAAAAATTCCGTTATCACCAGAGACTTCTCAATTTATGATACCACCGACTCTAATCGTAGTGAAAATATTTAGTTGATATTTAATTAGAAGCACACAACATACAAGGCATTACATCACTGCCAACATAATTCATGCTATTTTTGTACCACAATTCTAGTATTAAAGCCCAACAACCCTGGAGGCTTTTTATTCTCCTTCTTAACTTCATCTGTCCTTGTTTTTCAGTTTCCCCACACATCAAAAAGAAACATCATTTAAGGGGCCAGCTTACAGTTCTTCAGTCGATGTGAGCGATTTGCAAGCAGTCAAAGTAGATCAGGTGCAATTGGTATGGACAAAATCACATACGTTGAGACGCACTGTGTTTGAGACGAGCGTTTAATTTTCTCTCATCATTCTGGTGATTGTTGCTTGTGGCTTTTATTTATTTTGCGTTCTGTGACATCAAGTTTGATCAAAGGAATTCATTTTCGATTAACTTACATCAAATCAAAACCAATCCTGCTCTCAAACTTGAAATTACCGGTATATAATTTCACAAATTTGCCATAAAAATGCACCTCAACGTCAAAAGCTCTAGATTTCAGCTCATTTCTCATGTCAATAATAATATTTCATTCACAATTAATTTGTATGCGATATATTTGCATTGAATGATAAAACGACAGCGAATTAAGAGGAATCGTCCATGCCCGTGCAATAAAATTGTGAAATTATTCCTTACCATGAAGTGTTAGTCCCCAATTGCATCGGTGTTGTCTGCACTGGCTTGGTATTTTGAGTCTATGTTTTAGTTTACTTTTTGCATGGAAAACAGTTGTTCACTCAGTTTTGTGTTCTTCTTAGTTGTAATCTGCTTTATAGTATTCAAAACTCCACCACTTACAAGCTTATCTGTGTCACAATTTACCTCATATACAAGGATTGTTGTAACTGCAATGGACATAACTTATGTCTAAGCAATTCTAACACTCCCCCTGAATATGACTAATGTGTGTATAAGGAATATCAGACGTTTCCCATATTCGCTTAGAAAAATAGTCACATTGTTTTAGTGCAATACATATCTATTGACGGATGTGAAAAGAACTTTAATTTTATCCTTAACCCTCTAGGATACATTTTAAAGTTTTTTGATTTCCTTCAGCCTCGTGTTTACTTGTCCAATCATGAAATGAGACTTTCATGGTGACTCTACTCTTGCGTTCACCGCTTCTTTCAGGCCTTTTCCTAGAATAACACAGAATTGAGATTTTATTTCGTTTTACTTTTTATTATTTATTTTAGTCATTTAATGAGGTAAGTATAACCCTAACTAAGTGTGTCCTAACATCACAATGTGCTTTCTGGTATAATAAAGGATACATAATATCAAAATACTCTTGGGAACACCCTGAATCAAGCTAAATGCCTAGTCAAAATTGAGTATTTATTGAACCTAACCTTTGGTAAACAGACACAACAATGTGGTTGTGATTATTCGTTTGCCAATTTTTATTTGAAAACTTTCAACTTCTCGAATTTGATTTTTTAGATTCACGAATTAAAATTTCAAACCTGGTTTATGTTAACTAAAAGCCTCCAGCCGAATAACTTTTCTTTTATGATTTTATTTATTTATCGGTGCAGTCATAATCACTGTAGTATCTCAGCTGGTCCACTAATACTTGTCATTTCAAATGGCAATGTTAGTGTTTTCCTCACCTCTTGTATCTCAAACTTCCTAAGTTAAATACTAAAATCCGATACAAAAGACTTTCCCAAATTTGTTTTCAATGTGACCCCACGGGAAACATACTGAGTACAGTAAATTCATAGGAATCTCGTTTTTGTGAATGATGAAATTCTAAAGAACAATGACTGATTTGTTTATTGGTTATTTTTCAAAGTTTTCTTTTGCCACAAACACTGGCACCCCTGGTACATGGAAAAGTTTGAGTAGAGCGCTTTCCTTTCGATACCTGTGTTAGTCTGTTTAATTGAATATTGAGGCAACTAACCAATTGCCTCAATTATACAATGGCAGCTTCCTTATCCAGGGAGGAATTTTCCCAGAATTATCTCTGGTTTCATTTCCATTTTGTGTTTTTAAGTCTTGTCAGTGTTGTTGTTGTCGTGTCAGCACTTATATTCCGTCTTTATTATGTTGTAGTTCATTGAATAAAATCAAACTCTTTCTAGTGACTTTCTTTTGTCTCTGCTTCAGTCGATTGATTACCGATTACGGCTGCATGATTGCATGTTTAAATCTGTTTATAATTTTGCTCTAACTCTAGTCTGCTGTAGAGACCGTAATGTAGCAATTGGCTCATACCTTTGATTCATTTATAATTGTTTCATGTAGATACCTTGTCATTTGTTTTCATTGGTGAGAGCACTATATGAAAAAATTGGGATGAAGTACATCTAGAATGAATGATGTTATGGAAATTTAAATAGTATACTGTAAGTTGGAGAAAAATTATAGTATAGTAATTATAGTACTGGTTCATGGCTAGGTCTGTACCTTGGTCTTGCTGCATGGTACCTAACCATTAATATATACTGGTGTTCACTCCAAGGCAATCAAATGTCTAATATAATGTGTTTTACCTAAAAATTCCTAATAACTGAGTATTTCATCACAACTATCTTTGCTGTAGCAATGGAAAGAGGATTCTGCACATGGAGAGCCTGGGACTTCGGGGTCTGATGAAAAAATACAAGATTTCAATCATGTGGATGAGAACAAAGATGAGGAGCAATTGTCAAGTTTCATCGTAGAAAAGGAAAATGGAAATATCAGTGAAAATAATTCTACTGAAGCTCCAAAAAGAATTATTCAAGACACAGCTTTTTGAAAATGCCGAATGACTTGAAATAATATATATATATGGATGAGGTTGTCCTAGATTTCACATATAGATTGGATCGTTCAAGATTCTGGCTGTGCCTCTTATGTCAGTAGCATAATCCGTAGATAAGATTCTGTAATTCAGAATTTTCTCGCTTATTTTTGTTTCCTGCAGATCTTGCCAAATTTGGATTAAAATGAAATTGTGTCAGTAGCATAAAAAACTATTTATAATTCAGCTCTTCCATCAGTAGTTATAGTGTTATAAGGAATGTCACATGAATCCTAACGATACAGTATATATTCCTGAGAAGGGTCTATTTCAATGTGTGTCTTCATGACTTTTGTAAAGGAATCTAATTGTATAAGGATGAAATATATCCCATATATTAACTGGGTTTTATCATCCATTCTCAAGGTTATACCAATTCCTGGTCCCAATATTTTATGAAAAAGGTTGTCCACTTATGCTCTATTACTAGCTGCGTTTCATCACCCATCGTACTTTAAACTTTCATCACAGACTGTATGTTTGGTATTTATTTTTCTCGGCGGGCCGGATGAATAACATATAGTCGGGTGGGGAGTCTCAAGTAATTTTGAATCCATGACATTATCCAACACACGATCAATTTCGATTGACTTTCAAATAATTCAAAGATGCTACTTTTTATGGTATAAAAATTGATTATCATTATTGATGTTCAATATAGTGTTAAATATATATTGATTTTTCAAATGAATATGATACTTAAGAAACAATTATTTTGACTCACCTGCCATATACAGTTAATTTTACTTATTTGAGATATAATTTCATATCGGGTATTGAATGAGATGAAACAAGATCTAGTGTGATCTCTTAGCTTTGCAGTCTTGTGCAATTCCGAACTACTATTTTCTCATGTGCTTTTATATTTATTAATGATGTGTATTGACTAATGCCAGGATGAATTGATCTTTGTGTTACTGTGAATGTAAGCCTATGTAACTAGCTGACCGAGTGCAGGTACTCCTCGCCCAACGACCATCTTGTTGAACCCTCGCTCCGACTATTCCAAAGCTTCCCATTATAGCCTTATGAAACTTGGTAACTTTCCATACTCTCGATGACATCCGGTAACATTTAAACAATAATAAAAGATGGCCATCATTTAGGAGCTTGCTTATCAACCAATTGTTTTTATTATATTATGGCGGTTAAGTGAGGAATACCTGTTATAGAACATGTATCAAATCTTTTTGTGTTCAGTAATAACACATTTCTTATATGTATAATTCTTGTGATATAACTCTATATTAGTGATCTCCCACTTATTACACTCTATCTCCTCCCCCACTGTTTTACCATGACACATTTATTTTATACACTTACCTATTCTCCATATAGCTCGATCCATATGGGAATAAATTATGGTTGTTATGTTACTATCTCTTGACCAGGGTTCTTAACCAGGGGTAATTCCTTCCAGGGCATTTTAGGGGTCGCAGACTAATATATTCAAATTTACTTATTACTGATCACTCTGCATTTTCCTGGAGAAAAACAATCACAAGTTTCACATCATCTCCAATCTTCATTAGGATTTTCAGTATTATATTAATATTGAATTGAAAGTTCCTTTTGAGTCGATCAATCTTGAAACATACCGTTATAAAATTGTCATTTTATTCTTCTATGTGTTAGCTTCCTATATGGCAATAACTTAACAGTAATGTGCTGTTTGCCTTGGTTTCCCAGGTGCTGAAAAGCTTGCCATACCGAATTGAAAAAAAGGCACATTTTTATATGTGCTCTATCCGCTGTTGACTCATTTACGAATTGCACATCTACTAGATTATTATGCAACCATGCTTGTGTATAAATATGTATTCGTATTGTGTATATCTGAGATCAAGTTGATGTTCGTCATTATTTGTGTTTTTTACCACTAGCTCAAATTACATTATTACGATTCGATCAAAATACAAAATAATAGCTAGTTAATCTATACAATGGTTATTTTATGTATAGTTCCATATCATTTGTGAACAAGTGAAAGCTGGACCAGCTGTAGAACGCTCAAATGTCAAGAGAGAATAAAGCTGCAGTTTATGTCCTGGGTGGTATATTTCCTGTAAAAAAGTGGGTTATTTGTGCAAGGGTAAAACTTTAAACTCAATGCAACAGTTCATGATCAAGTCAGGATTGCCTGGACTGGTAGTTTTTGCTACGGAACATTTAAGGAATACTAATATTATGATGAAGAGAATGATGATTCTTATGATTTTACAGATTTGAAGCTGTCAAGAATTTCATTTGTATTTGAGTCTATGTATCTTAAAAATTTGTGGATTATCTTTGTTGGCATTTAATGTAGCACAACCTGTATAATCATAGTCCTCTTCGATTTTTTCATTTATGTATAACATAAGAGGCTGGTACCTACTCCAGTGCACAAACAACAATTCAACTTGTGAAAATGAAGCTCTTGAGGAATTTACAAAAACAAATGAACAGCTAATGCTCTTGTCTACTGTAAGATGAATCCTGATTTAAGAATTGTCCTCTTTTCTTTTGTTGAAAATTTTGTCAGTCAGGATCAAATATTATGCTGGGTTTATGTGAGTCGACATTTTTTGAATGCTGTTGGCAATGAATCATTTCTTTTGACTTGAAGATGTATATGATGAATGACCCAAGTCAATGACTGATTGATTCAATGACTCAGCTATTAACCTTTCATATACGAAGTCAAAGGCTTATGACATAAGCCTTTGTTGAAGCCTTATGACATAAACCTTGTTCACATGAGCCTTATGTGAACAATAGCTTCAACAAAATGTACAAATTCATTGTGACTACTGAATTGTTCGAGTGTAAGTTATTTACAATACCGAGAAGTATTGTACTAACTGCCAACGCCCAGTTACTGATCTATAATTTCGGTTTAGTGGTCTGGTTGAATCCGTGTTACGTCTTATTTAATCCTCTCATGAGTTAACCATTCAGAAAATTTGTGCGTAACTGGAGAGATAAAAAAAACGGTTGTTATACAACACCATTATGTCCTATTGTTAATAAAGGAAGCGGCTGTTGAAAGGGATGTGGTATTAGCTTACTTCTACTACTACGGTAGTTGCTATCTCTCTTTCCCCAGAGTATTTATTCCCATTATGTACATTCGGCGAATTGTATTAGGTATTCTCAGGGGATTAGCAAATTTACTCATGTCTGATGACACACACACACACACGCACGCCTCTATTCATTCACTATTCATAAAGTTTACATAATCTAGTGCAGTTAAGTTGCCATGTGGTCTCCACGTGGTACTAGCATGCTCACTTTTTTTGCCGGTTGGGCTACGTAGCGACGGTAACACAATATATATTAGGATTAGTGGTTGCACGACTTTTTATTCGATTAATGCGAAAGCCAAGTCATGTTGTACAAATTTACTTCTTCATCAACCATTAAGTCTACCAAAGATCTTACCTATTTACAACTATACGTTTCAACTTTAACATGATATAAACTATCAGACTATTTTCGGTCCATGCTCAGTAAAGGTATTCATCACTTATTGGCCACCTCGGTTACCAACGCTTGCACTCACAAACGTAACATAACGAACTACTGCTAAACTACGACTGTTCCTCATACTTACCACCGTAAGATACTGTTTCCATTAGGCCGTTACGAATTTCCTTATTCTCATAGTTCATTTAATAATAAAAATGGTACCTAGTAACTTCCAATACTATAATGGACTCGATCACACGCCGTGACATTAAAACAATATCTAAAGATATTTAATGATCATGTTGATGGGAATCTGATCGTTAAGTGAAGAGAGAAGAGTAAGATTGTGAAACTAAGGATTTATTGGAATACGTAGGGATTCATGAAATCGCTAGTCTCCCAATCTTCCCGTTCCCGTACATACTTAGAAAAATACTTTCTGTATCACTATTCACACCCTACACTGCTGAAGAACTTGAAATTGCATTACACTCTTTCAATACTTCTATAATACTTCAATACTTTCAATATTTCAATACTTATCTCCTCATATTTATACACATCTTCTTAATTTTAATGAAACACAACATACACATCTACTTGCAATATATTTACATTCAAAAATATGAATCTATCACAGCCAAACAATGAATTTAGGTAGTCTAATGACGATGAAATGCTACCACAAGTTATCACTATTACCATATCCAAAAAACTAGAACAAAACACAAAAATATTAGAATATTCTAGGCAAAAGTTCACCGAAATAAAATAAATAATTTGAATTTGAAATTTGTGTGGTATTGTGTATTTTGCGTAATGCCTAAATTCTTATATTGCGATGACTTAGGAAGTTAATTACAGACGTTACTGAGGCTTGTGACATCAGCAATGTTAGTGTTCTCAAGTATGTCAAAAAAAAAAAAAAGCTGGAATACAATACACAAAGTAGATCAAAAATAGACGTGAATCAGCCTAGACTTGAATCATATATCGGAACTGTTAACTTGGCTGAAAACGAAAATTTTGTGTCAATCGCCTGCGAGGCTCTCGATACAAATGTGATAGCCAAGCTCATCAAGCATAAATATTATTGTTAAAAGTACGGATATGGGAAAGTATAGCATAATTAAAATAAATATTTACAAATTCTAAAGCTGCGGACGTTATAGAGCTATGGGAAAAAGCTCGGTGGAACCCTTAAGTAATAATCTACTTACTCTTGATTTAAATTTCAGGAACTAGGAGTGACTCCAGTTTGCATTATATCAAACTTTACTTACATCAGTCGAATGCCTATAATCGGGTTATAATCTATGTGCTATAATTGGTTAACTCGGTTGCAAGTGTATTTCAAAGTCTCGTACTAATATATTTTTTTCTTGGCTTAGACGACTTGAGAATATGAGATACCTAAACATTTTCTTAGGAAGTAAACATGTCCTCTCCTCTGACCTGTATAAATAGGACCTTAATTTCGAAGTGTGATTTCAGACCTTACACATTTTCACGACGCTATATACAAAAATTGTCATTTTCTGACCAATTATAACTACAGGTTAACGCAGCAGAAGACCATATATGTTCAAGACGAAACGGAACAATACAATAAATATTGTAAAGGAATAAATAAAAGGAGAAAATAAATAAATGAAAACCAAAGCACGCTAAATAAATAGAGAGACCGAAAGGAGCCAAAAATGAGGAGAGAGGGATCTATAGAAATAATTAGTAGTTGTAAACTGTAGTATTCGAGGATTGGAAGCATTTTTACAAGTATATAATTTAATAGCGTTTGTGGAAGCCAGTCTTCATTGCAGAATAAATATCATTCTCAACCTAATTCAATTTTGTACTATATGTTTTGTGTATATGGCTACAGTTAAATACGGTTGAACCCAAGTCAAGATAGAGTCTGAGTCTGAGTGAGTAACTGTCAGCGAGACAATTTATGGTAATAACTTATTTATTTTTGCATACTGTGAAGTTAAATGATATTATGAAATATATTCATATGTTTTGTATATGTATATGATGTGTATAGTATTTCCCGTCGTTTGGTTACTAACCGTATCGGATAAAACTGATACTCTTCCCCCGATTAGTGCGTTTGAACGACTGTTGTTATATTACAGAGCCGATATACTACTGTATATAGATAATGATATCAATTTCGAATTTTTGTTGTATGTTCGTGCTAGCTAGTGTGAGGATTATTATTATTTCGATGACTAATAAGTATGCAGCACGCTAGCTACTATTTTGCTCAATAATAGCTTCATACTTTATACTTTCTACCTTTCTTGTCTTTACTTTTTATTTGCCAATTTCCAGTATTTCAAGTTTGCAAGACTACACAGCCCCTGGCTAGATTTCCGTTGCCAACAGACGTGTACGATTTCGCATGTTTTGTTGATAGCGCACTGATAGATTCAAGGTATCTAGAATACTTGTTTCTACCCAGTTTAAGCGAGTTTGGAGTGGTACTTTGTGATTGGTCGAGGACACATCATGAAGGCGTGTTCGTCCTTGTATAGTGGCTAGGCGTTTCGGAGAAAAGGAAATTGTGTACGGCAGAATATTATTAGCTATGCTCTTTAAACATCACAACATGATCACAAATGAACTCGGAATCAGCAGGTATACGCCCAGTGTGTATCTGAAACGCTCATTGGTTGATCATGTCCTGTGGGACGACTACGCCAACCAATCCATAATAATGAGGGCGACACTCGCGATCATGAAAATGATACCCAGAATTAGGAGTATCAATGCCTGAAAAAAAATGACATGTGATTCCTATTTAATGATTTTGAGGAATGAAAAGATGATGATTGGCCGAGACAAATTAAAAAAATTTAAATTCTCAAATAAAAATTAAACGTCATAGCGATGGGCATTTAAAAAATAAATGCAACACCAATGTAATAAACTATTATACAACACAATCAACGTAACTAAAGGGATGCGTAAAGTTGCTCTGAGTGCATAGGGGGTTGAATGGAAGATTTAATGCTTCACCATTCATACATAAATATAGTATATAGATTATTGACTGTATACAAAATGTATTGCTTCAGATAATGCATAGTTGCTTCATTGTAGTTTGTGCAACAGTTTACGCATTGAATTATATGAAGGAGATGTGGGGGCGCGAAATTCAGGTTACTATAACTAAAGAAGGGATATAGCCTTTCTTGTTTCATTTATCTATGCGCATTCCAACATTCCGTTTTAGTTATTATATTTTATTGGTCGCCTTACCTACGACACACCTGCTGTCCAGGAGGCAACGTACGTGTTCGTTTAAAATAGATTCGAAAAGCTAATTGAACGGAACTTAAAATAGATATAAAACTACTTACAATTAATCTTCGTATCCTGTATTTCTCTTTGAATTTCGAACGGTCAGTGAGTCGAATAAAGAAAGCGCATGGAAACATGATCAGCAAGCTAGCTGAAGAAGTAGCACCTGAGCGAAATGGACAATACATTGTTCTATCAATAACTTCTCAAATGACGCCAAAGTATCTACTGTTCTACTGTGTTCTAATTTAATTAGGAATTCGCTTCCCGGAAGTTGAAAATAATGAGAGTGAATTAATACCTGCAATTCCAAATATATCTCGAATATTTGGTACGAAAAGGACGATAATCACTGTCACTGTGAGAGTAACAAGCATCACTAAGATATGTCGTAGCCAGCTAAATTCTTCGCTCCGGAACGCTGTGGAGATGATAGTTTTCCTGCACTGAAATGTAATCATTTGATTAGAATATTGGAGTAATCCTACAATTGCTTAAACGTGTGTTGATAAAAACAGTGATGGGTTTTCAGTAATGAATATGATTGTAGTTATGAGCGTCCGCTGAGGTGGCAATCGGAGCAGTTGCCCACTCTTGATTCCGGAGACATATAGTTATTTCCATGTACTTCTGCTGATAGTTCATTCATACTTGCAGCTAGTTAGTAAATACTGAAAAGCTTAACCTCCAATAAGAAAATGTGATGTAATTTTTATATTGCACGGAGTAACCAAAAGAAGGTGGACAGTAAATAATAACGTTTATATATTTAGAATATTTATACAAACATATTCAATTATTTTTTCTACACAGAAATGCAAAATAAACGTCATCATTTAAGATAAGAAATAATGTTACATTTTTACATTGAACTCTTCTGTAGTTAACTCTACTTTAGATGAAAATATATTTCTTTGACTTTCTCTGGAAAAGTCTCATTGGCCGCCCATGTTTGTAGTACATACTTATCTACACAACATAATCCTATGGTACATATTTGCACTGTGTGAATATCAATTTAATTAACTCCCACGTGACTGTAACATCAGACGTAATATCTTGCCAATTGTCGGCTATCGTCTGTGATTCAATATTACTCGATTATATTTTGAGTGCAGATTAAATTCTTGTGTAATTGGATACAGCCTTGAATTGAGCTACTCAGAAACATTAAATTAGTTATTCGTGTTAAATTGTATATTGGATTTTTTTCCATCATCTCCGACATACCTCCCACTGACTGACACAATTACATTCGCGTGAGTCCTCGTCCCCTCCTCCGCCACACCACACACACCTATCAGGGTGTGGCGGGGGTGTTGGCTTATTTTATACTATGCTAAAAGCTTTTGCTTGCCATTATGATCGTATCAATCGATAATTTCAAGGAAATTATGTTTATATCTTACCGGATAGTGAAGTAAGGGCACGGAGAGTGACACACAAATAAGCACCATAATACGTGCCACGACAGTGATTGGATCCGATGGATCAAACTTTTTGTAAGTCAACAGCAATTCTGAGTCCACGTAATCTGTAACAACATGATAAACACGTGTAAGCATTATAGCCTAAAATAAGAATGTGAAGGTTAATGAATTTCAGGTTGAAAGTTGATACGCCATGGTATGTTCACCTATAGAAGTCGTTTTTAACCTAGAGGTCGCGAGCCGATTCTCTGGGGGTCGCAGATCAATGAAAAAAGAATAGGTAATAGACCACTGATGACCTTGAGATAACTTTACCATAATAATAACTCAAAAATACACTTGATTATTCAACAATGTTAGTGTCATAGTGTCACAGTGTGGCGCCCAGGACATGTGCCATTCATATCATTTCGCGTGTATAAATATATTATTCCAAAAATATGTTATTATTAGTCCGTCGACTGACTTACTGTAAAATGTGAAGTATCCAAAAGTAGCTGATAGAACGTAGAGAAAGAAGACGTTGAATATTGATACATTCGCTACCTTTTGCATCTTCGACACATTTGGCCTGTTGTGAAAATAAATATAAAACAAAAACGTAAATAGATGATAACCTGTATTTAATAATCCTCTAAATTTATTCTGTTGATAGACTTTGTTGTTGTTTATTCTATATAACAGTAGCAAAGTCTCCGCCTACCTTCTTAGTTCTTGATAGATGGGAAGCATGGAGGCGTGGCACATAAATGCAAAAAACATAGTCGGTACCGCATACGCGCTCTGAAAGAAATAATTCGTTTATACCTACTGTAACTATAGTACAGCAGTTAGGATTACTTTTACATGAAACATGTCTTCAGGTTGTGTGTCAATTATTTCTTGATTATTTCGAAAAATTAACCCATTACTTACTTTGCTATTCAATTTCGCGAGTTCTGCATGGCATACTTGTTCACCGCGGTCTTCTGAATGATCGTTGGGGTCAATCTTCGGTTCTTCCGTAGTGTTAAGCATCATATGTGATGTGACATTCAACTGTGTATCATTTGTATACTCGATGGGCAGTGGACAGGGAATGACAAATTTTTTCGCAACTACGGTGAACGTAAATAGCAGCATACAAGTCATCCCGAATGCACTTGAGTATCCCAGAAATCCTGAAATTCAAAAGTAATTAAAGTAAGTTTAAGTCCAAGTAGTAGTTAAAGTAAGGTACGGTGGAAATTAATCGAAATTGTCGATTTTTTTACTTTTTTAAAGGGATTTAGATGGATTTCACGCTGGGTAACTATAATCATGGATGGACGAATATTTCATTCACACTAATTCTGTATATCACTAAGTTTGCCGTCTCCAGTGGGACACTTTGCTTATAATAGTTAGAGCAATGCAAGATCAGAGAATCAGAGATATGTATGTTGTTGTATTTATGTATTTGGTAAATACAGGAAGCGGTCCATATTTACACTACATTTAAGCAAACTGGTCTTGTAAAACGCCGCAGTCTTAATCTCTATTCACGATCAGTTTGGCATTACAAATTCCTTCGTTCATAAAATAGAAATAACAGCAGCGATAAGGATGTTGTATAAAAGCGGCGTATCCGGTTTGGGAAACCAGACGCGTGGCGTCTGACGTCTGACGTCTTGTATGAATAATGATCTTGAGATAGCGATTTATATGAACATCACCCTCACTCTGTATTGCTTTTATAATCGTTGTGGTTATATTATTTACATAGAAAACGTAGATATTGTAACTAGTAATGAGTAATGTACTTGGGCGATATTCAGTACAGTACAGGTACTTCTCACAAAACGACCAAGATCCGTTCCAATTACATTCATGTTCTTCCTGTGCTGGTTGCAAAACGTGCATACACACATTACTCAGAGTAATGTTGTTGATTAATGTACTTGTCGTTGAGTGAGGAGTACCTGTACGTGTAGACTAACACTGAAGGAGAAAATGTAATTTAAACTACTTACTTATATCTTTCATTGAAGCCAAAGGAACAATGACGACTAGAACAACTATCAGCATAAGGAATTCACCGGACAAGTAGAATGGAATTGAGTCCTCTCTGCAAATAATAATAACAATAGCATTGACGTAAATCCAGAGCATATATAGATCATATCCTGGATGAATTTAGAGAGAAATATACCATATCGATCTACATTTTCATCATTATCATTTCTATATCTATAGAGGAAATCGATATTACACGATGAACGCGTAAGACCAGGATAGGCCCATCCCACAAACTACCCTCATATCGACCGACGGATTCTCAGGTCAAGACGAGTGCAATACAGCGATTCAAATTGACTTGAATCATTTGCCAATACTTGAGCCGAAATATTTTAACTTGAGTTTTCACTGGTGATGTCGACATTCACTTCAATCATACATTTTAATTAGGAAATCTAGAAAATATGTTCCAGCCTTTTCATTAGACTTTCGCGCTAGCAATTATATTCGACTCGATTCTTGCCATTTTTGGGATTGCTTTCACTCGGAATAATAATCGAAAATAATTAGAGTCATCGTGTTGAAAGGCTCAACTCCAACTTAAGACTGGAGTACCTGACTTCTTTCATATCTATACTAATGGTTTACTGATTTCAGTTGCTGAATCTCGAGCCAATGTAAATTTTAATAGTGAAATATGAAATGGGTATGGTTTTGATCATAGGGAGTAATTTGATAGAACAACAGTCAGAATTCAATATATTGCCAAAAATACAGATAAGCCTACAGGAAATGAGTCTGCTTATCTCCTAAATTTTATCGAGTTGTCAAATGTATCTGAGATATTCGACGCCCACAACGTGTGTGGAACATAATTATAAAAATTCCTTCCTTTAATGAACTTTTTTTCGGCCGTGTGATAGCACTCATTATATGTGAAGTAGTAAATACTTACGGAACATTTTCGTATCCAGTAAACACTCTCACGACTTCTGGAAGTTCCACCTTTATAATGTAGACGTAGGAGCACATAGCTGAAAAAGACACAGTTGTACAGGTTTAGTATACACAGTATACAGCAATAGCATAGGATTTGGGGAACGGATTAATTCACTTTCCATTATTTCTAATGTTGATAATTAATTTGGACTTCAAACAATTCAGTGTTCGAACGGATTGAGTACGAACTGTGAGGCACGACATCTTTTAACCTACATCATGGAGCTATACGATTTGCTGAATGTTACATCCAAACATGATAGTAGATAGAATTGTAACTGAAACCATCCGGGCATAAACTATTCAACAGTCAATGACTTGGCTTGTTAGCGTGAACCCAACACCGCGTCCACATGACTATAATTTACACCAACTTTTATATCTTTTAGCTCATATATAATGAATAGCAGGATCAGATTTCGCATGCGCACTCTCGTTTTACTAGTGGCCGTTTGGTAGATACGAATGGAATATTACAGTGAAGTATTTGGGAATGATACAGAAAATGTAAAGTCTACCCGCAGGCGTAATGCAAAGAAAATCATCGATATTTGCTATGCCGGTTCCAAATTCCAAGTAATCATGCGTGTATTTTAAACAACGTGTACTTTGCGTGTTTGGCAGAAGCGAACAAAGATCTTATTGAAGTCGGAATTTAGCCATGATTAACCTTACGAATATGTGACGTTTTCCGAACTGTAAAATGAAATGAAGACTAGAATTGTGCTACAATTATAATAGATGTAACTTTATCGTAGCGTCGTATGAGAACATCAATAATCTTTTTAAATAGACGTTTACCGTAATACCGGTCGCTAGAGCTTGACCTAAGAAAATTTTAAATAATAATAATATGAGACAGCAATTCAATAGAATTTTGACTCCAAAATATCGAATTATGAGACGGGACATTGTTATTAAATCCGCCATAACTTTACTCGATTAAACGTGATGTTTACCGTGTTCGCACTGCAGAGTGATATCATACTTATATGCATCATGTTTATGCCACTGTGTTGTTACCTTGCTCGATCATGACGTATATTTAAAACAACTATTTTGAATGTAATTACCATGAATAAAATTTTGACAAAAATGATAGACTGTGGTTTTACTGAGGTAAAGCTATGTCTGTGCTATGCCAGTTCGTGATGTTTATCCTGAATCCACTTCTAAGATTATTATTTCGAAAACAAGTGGATCTCGTCGACGTGCCGTCACGGATTCAGTGTTATATTATAAGATATTTATGCGTGTGTGTGTCAAAAACACACAGTAAGATTATGTACTGCAAGCTTTGTAATGATACGCTCAAGCAAATCGGTTTCCGGTTGCACGGAGTCCAAAAACTGACTTATATAACATAACATAACAGCGAACAGAGAAAAACTACGCTTATGTGAAATAGGGTAAAGCAGCGTTTTGCGAGGATTCGGAACATCATAAAAATACTTATAAAATTACATTATATAAGAAGAAATACTTTCTTGAATTATGAAGGAATGGCCCCCCGCATATTTTAAGTGTATAAAGCACAAGAAGAAGCAGGAGTAAAATATTGATGTAAAATTTCACATTTGTCATAAATTTCATCGACACTCGTTATTTATGTTATAATTTACCTCCGAGACAGTGTAACACAATCATTGTTGAAGTCACTACTTTTCCTCTCATTCCAAAAGCCTTGAATGCCATTCCTTCGTATGATTTTTCACCGCATATCTCGCTTGTTCTCAAAAGCAAATTAATGGTGTAACTGGCCAGCAAAGCCGTCATGAGTAGCAGGACGCTGTAAAATATATATTACATGTAGAATTGCCGCTCACTGTAGTTCCATTACTTTATATTAATACTAGCAGAGTGACATGGTCTTGTCCAGCTAAGTCTTTTTAGTGTAGGCGCATTGTCGAAAATGACAGGAATAGTAAATTATTTTCAATTTATCCCACTTTATTTTATCTACTAAGATTAGAATGGGCTGTTTTTGAATAATTTAATTTGAGTACATTGAGTAGCGATTGATCGGCTCCAACACCTGGACAAATGGTAAATTTTGAAATCATATTTTGATAAGGAGTATATTCCAGATAGAATTGTAATAGTATTAAAATTAAGAGAGCAGCTGGTTCCTTCCAATTATATAGAGGAGTATTTGTAGGTATGAAATAATTAAGCTGCAGCCTGTATAATACAATTAACTCATTGAATGATATCTGTTGATACGCATGGTCCTTTTTTGTATAATTTTGATGTGATTAACTAAAATCCATCACAGTTCAAAGATGTTGAACTTTCGAGTAAGGCAAATCAAGATAAAATATGAACTTCCTATATAATGTACCGGTATATATCATCAAATATAATGCATGTGACCTATCGAGCCCTCTAAACACGTCATTCACTTAAAATAGCAGTTGAGCTTGAACCAAACATTACGCAGTCAATCAATCAACAATTAGACCGGCTGTATGGGCTCCATGCGTAAGTGAGTGGTACCATGTAAGGACTGGCGCCAGGAAAATCATAAAATTTTCTACTCAAATAACAACTTTGTAATCTTCAGTGTAACCGTTCGAATTATGTGGCATTTCTTTCAAGTTTTATTGCTAAGTGCCGCATAGAAAAATGTTCATGAGAATCGTCAATTTATTCTTTTTACTTACTAGAACAGTATAACACCTAGATTCATCAGTGCTTCAGCTAACCCAAGTATTCCGCTTCCCAGTATTGCATTCATAAGGTTGAAGATAGACAGGAAAATAGAGCGAATATCCTGAAAGGAAATACGTATGCGTTGCTCGTATCGTATTGTGTGTGGTAACGGTTTCGTATATGAAATACTACGCTTCACGCTATGAATGATTGTACAGCTGAACAATGCTCTACCAGCACATGTGCTGAGTAAGCTTATAGAGGAAGCTTATAATACTCGTGGATATACTTTGGCACATATTATTTCGTGCATATGAGTTCATTAAAATAAAATACGTACGATAAATTACAAAGTATTATTGAAACTAAACAGCACTGTAGTATAAAGATACAATTTGTAAAAACAAACATTAATATATGCAGTGTCATTACATCAATAAAATATCAATTGGAACTGTACTTTTGCATTAAAACTATCATCATATATACTATGTGTACTGTTTTACTAATGGTTCATAACGATATATTGTCGAATTCGTTTTGAAAAATTGATAATTCAGAGCTTTTGAAGCAATGGTACTCCACAAATACTACTGGGCTTTTCTGGTTTCCAAGCTCAGAATGGGGAGAGAAATGAGAACACCCATTAAACAATCTACAACCAAGTCCATAGGGTTCATAGAGATTTGTCAGAATTTTACGGTTATCATATAATAACTTCCCTCTAGTACAAGTATATTTCCTTTTTCAGTAATAACCGTTATACTAGAATGATGTATCAGTTCTAACGATAACGATTCCAGTTCTTCAGGGAAGCCTGTTAAAATTTGGCTATTTGCTGCGGTTTGCAGTACACTGATCAACAGATACCTACATATTATTCACGTTAAGCAGGTCATATAAACCAGTCAACCGGACTGGGGTATTTTTATCATCATCATCATTACGTCACACAACAAGAAAGTGGAATTAGAATACAAACTGTGAACAGCCCAGCTAGCCGTTGTTCAGTACAATCCACGTAGAGAAACAGGATATGGGACGAACTTACCTTCTTGAAATTTTTCACCACCACCTCTCCCTTCTCACTATCACCCTTTCTATACCCTTCGGCAGTCAATGGTTCTTGTGAGTCAACAACGCCGTTTTGTAATTCATATTCATCATCGATTGCATCACCCATGTTTACTGTCGTAGTAATTCAGGATAGATAAATTATTTTGAATGTAATATATCTGTAGAGCAAAATTAAAATATTTATCTGGTTATTCCAAATTCTCTGTTTTAGTAATAATATTTTCTTCTATCAATACAATATTTTGGATTCGAAAAAATCAGGCAACTCAATACAGCAGTCATTAGTTTGAATTTCAAATTAGTATTTTCATTTTACTGTATTGCAACTTACATACTCCGGATTTCCCCGTCGTTAAACCACGCCGGCTCACAGTAAAGGAAGCCCTAGCACAGTATTGCGCATATGGTACTAGCTTATAGCAAATATCCAAACTACAAATTATAAACTTCCCTTCAGTCCATAAAATCTTTATTTTTTCCCCTCAACACCACATCCTGCCGTTTACTACGACCCTGAATGAGAAGGGAAGAAAGACCTAGGCTGAATACTATCTCCACAGCAGCCTTAAGGGCTTTTCCTTTTTTCATGCATTATACACAAATACAGTGTGAAATATGATGATTACAATACAGTATAAACATTCTGATCAACCTGCATCCTAGAACACTCGAAGCCTGATGCCTAGACTGTAATTTTTCTTGAAAATCCTTAACTATAAGATCGATCGACGCACGGAAAATCAATAGCGTGTGTAAATTCAAGGCGCATTTAACTGCTTTCAACTGACGCCCAACTGTCGCTTTGTTTTCTTTCTGTGTAGTAGCTGTAGAAACGTGAATATTGTACACTGAGAAAATAAATCAGGCTAACACAGTGAAGATAAATCGTTAAAAAATCATCACCAACACGGAAAAGGTATCTTTCCATCGTATTCTGTATCGCGATAAAGAGGTAGCAACAATGCAGTTGAACAGGGACATGAATTCTATTTGTTCTAGTACGTTTAGTTTGTAAGATGAGTTTTGAATTCTATAACTTCCGAACTGCATTATCACATTGATACACATTTGGTTTCACATATAAAGTATTCTTTCTATGCGGCTCATATCCATCCAAGTTCGGTTAAATTCAACCTAAGCTAAGAAAACTAACCTACAACTGAATGCCTTACACTATCGGATTAATTACTTCGAAATCTTAAATCATATTTCAAATGACACGTACACGACTCGTCACATGACCGACGATACACGATCCATACATGTAGAACATGTCCACTGCTTCCAGTGACTTCTGTATTTCTAGTACTACGGCTGGGTTCGGTTTATTACCACGTTAAATGTATCGAACCGAATAGAAAAAAAAAATAGCTAGAAAAAGGCATTTGAGACAATGCTCCCTAAATGGTTCATATTTTTATGGTTTCGTAGTTAGAATTACGCTCAACCGGGGAACATGCCTAAATTCTCTTAACGCATTAGTCTGTCTGGATGCCCTCTCATCATCTTAGGAATTTATATTAACAAAGACGAGTCTTGCCTTAGGCTAACCTACTCTAGAGTCATTAACTAAATAAGATCAGAATAGAATTAAACCTTTACTAAGAGAATTTCGTCATTAACTTGTTGGTCTCCGAGCAACAGCAATACAATCTCGCATCTTGGTAACGCTAGTCACCAGGTGAATCGACAGAACCTTATCGAAACCTCATATTATAACTGAATATACATACTGCAACAATTCTTTGCGGATGCTGTGGAGGTGTGCGGGAGGCGTGATGGAATAGTAGTTTAAACGTAAAATAGGCGGAAAATGCATCAACGTAAGATCCGGTCTTTCACGTGGTTACAGCATGATAGAGTAGTGGATAGAAGTAGCTTGAAATTTTATATAACCATCTTTGAGAATAAGGAATGCAAATTATAAAACAGTATTCCCCATACCTACATAACACATTGTTTATCGTACTTAATCTACATAACTAAAGCGAAAACATGGTCAGGCCCTAAGGCTTTGAGAACTTGGAAAAATATTTTTCTAACTTTACAGGTAAACGATAGTAAGGCTGTGGCACAACCAAACGCAATGATTTAGTTCTTCAATCTTTATTCCTTCCCCATGAATTTCAGTATTGGATCTCCCAGTTATATTTATTTTCCACTAGGATGAATATGAACTGTTGTACAGAGGGGTCCTAGCCAAGAAACGGCCAAGTCGAAATGAAAATCGTTAATATGAAGTGAAGGGACTTGAAAATTGTAGAAATCTTTATTTTTTCTGAGGATGATATATTATTGAATATGATTGATGAAAATATTAAATCGTTTAAAATCAACTTTCGTGAAGGTT
Organism: Halocynthia aurantium; assembly: GCA_013436065.1. NCBI lineage: Eukaryota > Metazoa > Chordata > Ascidiacea > Stolidobranchia > Pyuridae > Halocynthia > Halocynthia aurantium. The sequence goes on along the minus strand of QXVX01010680.1, from coordinate 3,139 downwards.
ATATTAGGGGCACATACACGGTCTCGGCTTGTTATTGGTAACCAATACAAGAGCTATGTGAATATTACTTTGACCACCGATAAATTCCAATTAAATATTGATAATTGATAATGCCAAAAGCCTCTAGCAATGGGAACCGTTTTTTCTGCTTATAATCAGGTGTATTTATTGGTCGTCTCTTGCAACTAAATGTACTAATATGGAATTGACGTTGCTCACATTTCAACGAATTGCTGTTATCATAATCTCGGTTTTCCAGTTCCGACTTATCGTTAAATTTTTACTCGAAAAAATCGCTCGTCTATCGCTGAATCGATCGATATTCAAAACTCGTTTCACCTCTTTTTCTTAGCAATCTTCCTCGTTGTGTAAATATTCTGTACGCTAAGGCGGATTTGTCTGTAACGATATTGTTCTGTCGCCTTAGGCTGAAACACCGACTTCGTAAGCTAAGAATCTAAGTATGCGTTGTTTTCGTGAGGTTTAGACTGTGCATGTCTCTGTAGTTCTGAGTACCTGCCATCTGGATAATGTCATCGTTCAATCACGTCACAATTAGCCCTCTTGACGTCATAATTATTTACCTACTTGTTGACAGCAGCTATTTAGGACATTTAATGATACATACAACCATTTCTTAGTTAGGCATCTAAGTAGATCTCCCAAGAAATAAGTCTCATCCTATAATGAGTATATTCTACTAGGAGGTCCTCATTTGTAGCTTGTAATGATGAAAACTATCGATGTATCTGTCGATAAAAATAGATTGCAAAAATGCCTCAAAACCTCGATTCAGAATAATCAAATAAATGTTCCAAATAACAGTTCAATTTATCCGGGTTTATTCTTCCTTGTTAATTTTTCGAATTTCTTAAAACTGTACTCAAGTTCTTATTGCATCCTACTCCACCGATCAGAAGAACTAATAACCACTGCGATGAATGGAAAGCTTTATCATTGCTGTACTAGGGGTGGAAACACCTCCATACCAATGAAAAGTGGGTGGGTGTGTCGTGGGTGTTGTTTTCAACCGTTTTTTTTTGTATTGCCATTGTATAGAATTTTCAATAGTTTCGAGGACTTGGTGATACCATTCATTCATTGCCTGTAGGAATAGTAAAAATCTCCCTTAATGAGTCTATTTGCGTTTCCTAACAGTAAAATCCATGAGAAATGGGATTGTTAACCAGAAGGATCAGGGAAGCTAGCAAAAGGTGTTTTCTCATCAAATCAAAAATGACTTGGTATGAACACTGTCCCAAAAAAAGGTCATAAATTGTTATATCCGGTTCATTATCACTGACTAGAGTTGAATATCATTGTTTGTTGTGTAGGGCCTGTCATACATTTCATTATATTTAGTATCACTTCGACCAGCAGGCCATTCAATAATGTTGAGAGTTTCAATGGGAGCCACTTGAAGGGGTGTTGCAGACAATAATATTTCGTTGGTTGGTTATTTTGTAAATTTATTTTCATATAGATACAAACATATATATATACATTATATGATTCTATATCCTGGATCAAATGAGGCTATGCATCTTTTTGGTCTATCCATTAACAGATTCTAAATATTGGGTAGTGAAATCATGGAAGGGAGAGATTGCTTGTAATATTCACGCAGAACCATTCGTTAATTTGTTAATTAATAGATTAACGAATTCAATTCGTATTTTTGAGTTGACATTATGGTAATGTTATCTTGAAGATGAGAGTCAGAAGTTTGGAAGGGGCGTCATTTCATTGGCGCTGTTTTTCGTGGGCACGCCCGCTTATGTTGACTTGATTTCAAGTTCATTCATACAGATATTCTCGTTAAAGAAAGTACAACGTTCCTTCCAAACCAAACTTTCAATAAGGGAAGGATCAAAAACAAATAATTACTTAATAAACAACCGTATTACATCAGAATTCTCGCCGGGTTTTATGAGAACTAATAAAAACTATTTTTATTAACGAAAACCTCGTAGACATTCCTGCACGTAGGTGGTAGTCGTGACTAACCGGATTTTTTCTTTGCTTTCAAATGTTTATTTTCTCTTCAAGGATACACGTTACAAATTTCACCCGGATATTCTCGAATAGTCTATGTGTATACGTATAAATAATTCATCGCTTTTTGCGGACTATTTTATCGTAAAACGTTTCTTTTACAGAGAATGGAGGGTGAGAGAGAGAGAGAGAGAGAAAGAATAAGTAAAACAACGAGATTCATTCAGAACTCCTTGAAAAGAAAATCCCATGGTCTGGTGCCTATAAAGTTTTAACGGTCGTTTTTTTAAAGCGCGATAGAGGGCAGAGGGAGAATACAAGAAAAAGTATTTAAAGACGTGAAGTATCTCGGCCTTTACCGCAGTTATCCTTATATCGTTACGAGTTGCAACGCAAATTTAAGGAATAGTCAACTGAAAAAAAATCCTGTACTCCGTTTTCTCCAAATCTGCTTATCATAACGTTTTCACATGCTGGCATGGTTCCCTATATCCTACATAATGCTGCCATGACTTGAGTCAGCGACTCGACTCGTGAGTCATCTAATGCTTTTACCAGAGCCTGGATCCAATGTGACTCAACTTTTGAAGATGTAAACAAATCTCCATAATTTATAGTAAAATGTAAATTTCAATTCAACTACATATGGTACATCATCAACGTGGTTCGTTTCTTCATTCTTCACCTGTTTCCGTATCATTTCAGTTCCGACTTGATTCATAGCTGACAAAATTCTACACTTGACTCGAGTTAGTGTAAGAAAATACTCTATCTTGACTTGGTTGATTGATAAAACCTGTTCTAAATTCCCTATTTGCGAGCTATAGACAGAGTCATTCAGAATTTTCACTATTTAACTTCTACTAAAGTACAGAATCCCTTACTTGCACTAATATTAATACAAAATACACACCCTGCTGTGCTTGCACAATTTTTTTATGCTGACGGTAAGAAATTAAACAGCGTGAAATACATGAGCATGTTCTGTGGAATAGTAACGGGAACAATATATGTGCATTATATACGTTGAGTTACACACGCTCTCTTGCATACCAGACAGTTCTAATTATATTACACCTTCGAGAAGCAAAGGATGATTCTATATTTAAATGCATATTTGGTCTGTTTCAAAGTGTGAAGTTTG